>JAVJIF010027501.1:0-115301 GCA_038442645.1 Agave tequilana
AAATGAGCAATTATACTTCCCCACTTCCTCACTTCACTCGGATTCCTCGAATCAAACAGCCCCTTAGAGAATATTGAGTAGGAATGAAGCTCTTGTTGTAAGTGAAGAAAGAGAATTAAATCAGAGAGTATTGAAAAACCCTTCAGAAAATCAGTGAGAAATTCAGCACAAAAACCAAGAAACAAGTCTCTTTTGAAAGCCTTAAACTTTTGAATTTTCTAGCAATAATTGTTGTAACAAATCTCTCCCCAAACACCCCTATTTATAGGAGAGGGCTAGGGTTTAGGGATAAAACATATTTACTGATGTTTAGGAGGTAATTAGATCAAAATATATCCTTAAACGAATTTTTAAACACAAAAGACAAAAATAACCAGCTCTTAAAAATCTGCCCGTTACTGTTCAAACGGCTACATCGGTCGACCGGGCCGGTCGACCGGTAGTACAAAATTCCGACCGTTACAGGTTATCGGTCGACCGACCCGGTCGACTGATACAAGCTGTGACTCAAAAATAAATATCGGTCGACTGCCCCGGTCGACCGACAGACATGCACACGGATACGTGCATTCTGCCAGGACCTCGGTCGACTGGTCCGGTCGACCGGACCAGCCTGACATAGACTCGGTCGACTGTCGGTAGACTGCCGGTCGACCGGATCAGGTCAGAAAACGAATTAAAGACAGAATTTTGAGAAGAAAAATATTTTTAACAAAACTATTTTAAACAGGAATTCAGTATGTAACATAAAAGAAATTTGTAGAAGAAAGATTTTGTACTAAAATATTTTTGTATATTTATAGGAAATAAACTAAGAAATAGTATATACGCAAAAACGTGTGTGATTGAGCTTCAAACCTAATCTCTATTCTTTAACAATCTATAAAACTAAAAATACAAAACCTAAGGACCTCTGAGCAATCTTCACGTCTTTGAGCCATCCAAAGCCTTGCTAGTGCCTTCTCTTCTATGATCCTTCCTTGATGAGCAAATTGCCTTCCTTGCTTTGTGGAACTTAGAAGTTCTTGCAATAGCTAAGCGAATGGTCTCTAAACATGGTACAAACCTGAAACTCATCTTAGCAAATTGTTAGTATCAAATAGCACTAATTTGGTTTGTCATCTTCAAAACACAAAACAATTGGAGAGTGTAACCTCTTGGGCCAACATAGTGTATAGAGTTGATACTTAAGAAGTCACCACACAAAATACAAGTTTTTAAAATACGAGAGTTCGATATCTAGTTTTTCTCACTTTGGTATTTTACAAGCTTTGGTGTTTGATACATGTCCCATGGTTTTTCAAATTTATATATTCTATTTTTATCATGCATCCCATAGCCTATGTATTGCCAAAACATTTTTTCAACTATTATAAAATATTTAAAAATAAGTAAAATTCAAATTTTTATCTATATATATGTTTTTAGGCTAGGTCGGTCGCTCTAGCGGTCGACCGGACCTTGGGGCTATATATGGCCTTAGCCTGTGCATGTCGTGCATGTTTGTTGGGCGACCGACCGGTCGACCGGCAAACCTAGTTGTCGACCGATCGGCACTAGTTTGGTCTCGGTTGAGATCGATTGACCGGGCGGTCGACCGACATGAAACGATAGTTCAAATCTTTGACCTATCAGCCGACCAGTCGGTCGACCGAAGTTCTGTCAAAGTTACAGTAATGGCTAGATTTTTAAAATCTGATTTTTTTTTAACCTTTTCCCAACGAGTATATTTGCTCTTTTTCGGTCTAATCTCTTCCTTAATAACCTGATAGGCTCTTCCAACAGTGTTTTATCATTTATCTATATATAAGGTTCATTTGTAGAGAATTACTAAGAATTTTTTTAGAAATATTTGAAAAATCAAGTTTATTCAAAAGAAAAAGATTTCAAGTTTTTTGCTTCAAGTGCTCTCATTTCAAAACCAATTTCTGCAAGTTTCAGCTCTTAAATTGATTTTTTTCAATTGATTTTCTCTTTCGCAAACTTCTTGAGCTCCATCTCACATCAAATACTATAGGAAGTTGTAGAAGAGATTGTTTGTGATCTTTGTGCTCACCAAGAGCTTGTAAATCTCATCGGCTTTGTGCTACCTCTTGTGCAGAGGATTGAGAGTTGAAGTTGTGTACTCTGATCTTGTGTAGACCTTTGTAGTTCCGTTGTGGAGGTTCCTTTATGAAAAGATCCTTAGTGGATAGTGAAATCTTTCACGTGGTGAAGATGGGGACGTGGAGCTTATGCTCAAACCTTAAAACAAATCATTTGTATATGTGATTGCTTTCTCTCTTGCTCTACTCTACTGCATTACTTACACTTGTGTTTTACATTCATTTTCACTTGCTATTCATTTCTAACATCATATTTACTTGACGGTTGTAACACCCCGATCCCGCGGGTACGGAGACGTTATTGTGACGTATATATGCAGGTCAGAAATGCCCTCACATATATATGCTAAGCATCAGTACAGGGAAGAATTAGAGTTTGAAAATATGTGGTGCATTATACATTCCAACATATGAGTACAATTACAAAGTTATTACCAGATGTGACACAATATTACAAGAATATTATAGAACCGATATGTGCAATTGCGAGAATACAAGGAGATATACAAGTATGAACAATACAAAGGGTGCTCATGAGTTTACAAAAGAAAAACTCGAGAGACGCGCAGGGGGCCTGGAAGAATAGGGCTTCAGACGGTTTGCCGACGATCTACGCTTTCGCTGCGCTATTCTGATCAGCAACCGAGAGAATCCACAAGGTCCAAGCTCTGAGACCTGGACATGAGGATCCAGGGGAGTCAAAACTCCCCAATGAGTGGTAATACGAATGCCAAATGGCGGGCTCTCTGCACTCAGCCTTCGGGCTTCACCACTCCACGGTAGTCTAGATATAATCATGCTTATATGTATGCTCGTGTGGTACTAACATTGCAGGTACCCTTATACCGACTCTGGGTTTCTGCCCACTCCCGGGCTATCTACCCAATTGATTTTAGCCCTTGCACTCTTATGGGTTTCGTGGTAGCTACCGAGAGTGTGCTTAGACCCCGAGCGTACTCTAGCCCTCAGGCTCTCTCGCCCACTTTCTCAAAAGAGGAATGCACTTAGACCGTCAGGTCTCTCATGCTCCGCCTAGTAGGCATACTTAGCGCTCAGTGTTTATCACTAGATTCGTCTAAGCGAAACTCTGCCAAATTTTAGACTCGCTTTTAAGCTGAATCAATTCAGTAGCTCCATCAAGTGCTTTAGGGATTAAACACTGTTTGTTGTCCATGCCTCCAACTTGCTTGGCCCTGCTTGGATGTTCACTTTCTTGCTAATTGCCTGCTTGCCATATATTCATTCTTTTATTATGGTGTGAAGAGTTTGAAATTATTTATACTATTTTCCTGAGACTGCATGATTTTCTGGTCGTCGTACCGATCTCATATATCTGTACTGTTTTCCTGTATCGCTTGGCATGCTTTCATTTGATGTGCTATCATTTACCATGTTGTCTCTTGTCACTGTTCAGCAAAAGGAAAGTGTATTGAAACGATACAACCACCATAGTTAAAAGTTAATTATTCATATGAGTTGTCCTTCAGTAGTTGTGCTTGTGTCCTCCCGAACTATTTATCCTAGCCAAATGGTAAAAAGTTGTTTCCACAGGGAGAGGGAGCGATAGAAGCTTTGTCCGGTTCTTACTTTGTTTTCTTCAAAATATGGTCCTTCTTGTTTCAGTTAAAAATAAAAGAAATAAAGAAGGAAGATTGTGAAATTGATGATGTGATTTGGTGTGTGAGTAAGAAAGTGAGTGAAAACAAAAAAAAAAAAAAAAGAAATGCGGATTCGAGAAAGCGATGATGGGAAACCAAAGAAAAGAAAAGAGAAGGCTTAAAGAAATTAAAAAAAAAAAATTTAAAAGAAGTTTCAAAAGAAAGTTTGAGAAAAGAAGTGCAAAAAAAATTTGATGAAATTTTGAAGAAGTTTCTAAAGAAAAATTGCTTGAAATGTTTTAGTTGTAGAAAATGGAAAAGATCGCATGACTAACCTTCTGCTAATGAACCCCACTAACTGTTAACTTGCTTGAAGATAGGGCCTCACAATAGATCCTTGGCCTTTATGAGTCTTGTGCATTTAGAACTAGTCATGTGGTGTTCTAATGAAAGTCCTTCATCCTCCACTTTGCATTACACGTCAATAACTTGAACATCACACTATCAAGATCCGTTTTTAAGGCGAGATTAGGGTGAGAAACAAGTGCACTATCGGTATTGACAAAGATGAGTGGGTATTCTCCAAGTCAAAACAAGCAAGTTGAACAATCAATAGATCATCAAGAACATAAAGTTAGAGCATAAAATATGAGAGGTAGATTGCTTATTAGAGAGTTATCATAAGTCATCCATAGCTCTTACTTGGACAAGGCTCATTGGCATGCTATAGATTCATGTGGGTTATCATTCAAGTAGTTAGGATTAGTGGGTTAATAGTTAGTTAGCAATACAAGAAGAAAATTAGCTAGACATGAATAAAAAGTATAGAATGAAAAGCTTGTTAGAGATGTTAGCCATTGTTGGAGACATGAATCAAAAAGCACAAAGTAGAAGATGCAAGAAAGAGTAATGAGAAAAGAAGTAGTCTTTGTATTGATTTGTCACTGAGTCAATTACAATAACACTCTCTCTTCCGCACTCAATTTCTGGAAATAACCTAGACTAAATTTGTAATGATGCAAGAGACGAACAACTAGAGTAGCACAAGCAATGAAAATACTCTGCTCTTTGTTTCTGTCTAACTCTCTCGGGTGATTTTACAGGATATTTATAGGTTGCAGAGGCTTGGGGAGCACGAAACATGGGGACACATGTCCAAGATCCGCACGTCTATCCACGAGAATGTCACGGAAACGCGACAAAAGCCGCGTTTTCGCGACTTGATTAAGCGCAGATATCTTGATCCAATTCCAGTTGTCTCTCTTCTAGAAGGGGAGCTCCAGAGAATATCCAATTCTTCATACACATAGGCTAGCATTAGTCCAGGTTCATTCTCTTACTTTTAGGACTAATCTACCCCTATCTAGAAGAATCTCTCTTGCTCCTCAAAAAAACCCTTTAATAATCTGAAAAATAGCTGAAAAATTAGAATTATGTTACAACCTTGCCCTTGACCTTTTAATTATCTGCAAAATACCCAAAAGAGATTTATTAGTAACATAATTAACATAATTTTGGTAGGAAATGTGATGATAATGATGCAAAATTGACTAGTAATCAGTTATCTGCCTGATATCACCCCTGTCATGCTATCACCTGACATGCTACTACTCGACAACTGCCCCTATTATGATATCACTTATTACATGTCACCTATCATGTTAACGCTTGATCTGCGATTATCACATTTATGAGAATTATCTACCTGTTATCCTTTTACATACAGTGATCTGTTATCTTGTATTATATATACAGTGACCTGAATCTATAGTACTCATATAATCATGTTATACATGTACTCTTGTACTCCTGAATTCTTGATCATGTCCTACTCCTGCTATTCTCGTAAATTGATAATTACATAATAAATTATAATAAGACAACTTGCACCAGATTTGGGGGAAACCGATGGGTCCTGATTAGTTTCATGTTATAGTGGTTGTAGGACAGAAGATTCGTTCTGGGTGTAATATAATTCCCGAGAAGATTTGTGTCTGGGTGTAATATAATTCCAGAGAAAATTCGTGTCCGGGTGTAATATAATTTCCGAGAAGATTCGTGTCTGAGTGTAATATAATTCCGAGGAGAAAGAGTAGTGGGCAGTTGTCCCGGGCAGAAGCGGGACCCACTATAAATATGATCCATCAAACTTCATTAGCTTCCAAATAACTTGCTTAATAAGTTTTAAGTGGAAGTATGTGGAATGGGATATATACTAAAGCCTACAACTTAGACGGCCCCAATTATAATAAGATGCTAATATACAATTCGTCATGTTGTTTTGCACCTCGGGTTTGTACGCTCAGATTACGGTGACATGGAATAAAGGTATATAGATGAGGATTTTCTTGTTTAGATTATTCCTTTGATGTACTAGTCTCGTGGGGCCGTGACCTAAGCTTGTCAATTAGTTTTGTTCATATTCATTTTTATTCAGTTTTATCAGCTTTATCGGTTTTATATTAGTTTAGGAGATAGCTGGTGTTGCCTTATCTGCTTTACTTCCCACCTCTTATTTGCTTCTGTATGCATGTGCTCACGACACAGTTTCAATACATGCTTATGGCTTGGATTTATTGATACACATGTGCTTATCCCTGCATGCCACTTGGCATTCGCCACACCACTCGTTGGGGAGTTCTGACTCCCCTGGATCCTTATGTCCAGATCCTGGAGCTTAGAGCTTGTGGATTCTCCTGATTGTTTGATTGAGTTGTACCTACACACAGAAATACAGAATTTCAGAACTTAGAATAAAGAGTGCAAGTACTCAATACTACTGCAATAGCAAGTGGCTATGCTGGTCGTGCTCCACAAGGAGGGACTAACGATGAAAGCTTTTAGTAAGTTCTCTTTTAAGTCACAAAGAATGGTTAAATATCTTCTTTTAGTTCTTTAAAAGAAAAGAGAAAAATGGAGTTACAGTTAAGTTATAAGAAAGTGGTAGATTAAGAAGGTGAAGAAAATAGAAAATGGATATTTACAAAGAAATTGAAAAGAGTGATAAAAGAGTTAGAAGATTGTGGTGTTGGTGATTTACACTAAAAAATTAAAAAAAAAACTAAAACCTAAAAAAAACTTACTTACCTCTTCGGCGCCTGTTTACCTTTGGCCTGTATCGACGATGTACAATTGTTTGAAGGCGAGCGAAGTATGACAAATAAGATCTTCCTATTAAACCTCTAGGTTCCCCCTAAAGGACGAGTTTATCTCGTGAGGGTTTTCAGTGGATTGCACCCACAAAATCCATAAAGAAAGTACAAAATGTTAGTATTTTGAAAACACATTTTGAAAGAGAAAAATATTTGAAATATTACTGTAAGAATTAAGTAATCTATAAGTTATAGAAAACTGAATTTTTCATTACTAAACCTAGTCTCTATTCAAAAATTTGTTATCAATTAAAGTAAGAAGTCAAATTTTATTTCTCATCTAGTCTATTACTTTACCCTAAGTCGTATGCACCTTCGTGACCGTGAAAATTTTGACCAAGGGTTCTTTAACTCTGACTCTTATGCCTTATTTATTTATTTATTTATTTTATTTTTGGTGGTATTATCCTTAGTTCTATTAGGCTTTCTAACATGCCCATGTAACGAGCCTTTAATCGGTGACTTCCAAACCAAACGCTCTTAGGATACCGGGTGAGAGACACCCCAAGGACTTAAGAACTCAAGCAAACAAGGCTATAAAACTAAGGATTTTATTATATGAAATGTACCCTTTTAGGCGTGATATGCTTCGTGAGGCACAAATACCCAGCTTAATTAGAGTGTATACATACATACATACATACATATATATATATATATATATATATATATATATATATATATATATAAATTTTAAATTTATCTAATTATCTTTTACATAAATACCAAGGCTTGCTTAGGCCAAAGCACCTACCTAATCAATAATTAGATTTGCATATTTACTTCTTTTTTTAATAATAAGGCATAAGAATTTTTTCCTTGAACCTTAAGTGTGTAAGTGTATAAAGCATAAATATATTATCAAGGTAAAGATCAAGACTAAATTACTTTCACAAATTTTCTTTCTAACCTTAGAAATCAAACAAATAATCTTATTTGATCAAGTATAAGAAATCCTAATTATGATTCTCCTATTCCTTAAAATTAACTTAATTTCTTAAAAAAAATATTTCAAAGTATTGTTTATTTTTCAAAAAGTTTTTTAAAAGTAAAGGAAATGTTAATAATAAATTTTTTTAATAATAAAAAGAAAACCTAAGTTATGTTTGAACCCCCCCAGACCTATCTCACGCATTATCCTCAATGTATGAATTAATGTATAGATGCATGAAAAAGAAGAAAGGGAAGGAAAATATTATCTTAAGGTGGTGGTTCTAGTGGTGGTCTGATTGGTCTACGAAATGTGGCCCAATCTAATTTGGTGGAGTTCAGAGGAACCCACCAGAAACCTCTTTAATATAACCCACTAAAATGATATATATATGAATGATTTTATTAAGAATTTTACACCATCTAATTTCCAAATTTCACCAATAATTTCAGAGTCAATTTTATCAACACTCCTGTCCCAAAATGAAGTGTGAAAAGATGGAATGATTGACTTGGACTTAGGAAGTACATGAACTAATACCGACTCAAGAAAGTGACTTAAGTCAAGTAAAGGTTCAGGAGTCGATATTGGTTTAGAAAGTGGGTCCAAATCAAGAAGTTGAAACTCAAGTCCACATTCATTTCCCAATAACGAAATGTGACTTAATATTGGTGATTCAAGTTCAAGAATGACAGGTGTGAGAATCAAAACTGATTCTAAAATATTACTCAAGTTGGGTAACAAAATAGGAGTCAATATTGATTCAGGAATTTGAACTGGATCACAAATTTGAGAATCTAGGTCACATTGCTCATTGAGTTCAATTTCATAAAATTGAGAACTTGTCAATTTGTCAATGGGACTTTTAAAAGTATGAAATCTGTCAAGTTCAATATGATGATCATAAAAATTGGCGATTCAATTTCATGATGAATTGGCACAGGATCCAATGTTGACTCGGGAAAAAGATTAAAATCAGGTGAAAACACCGGAGTCATAATTGAATCAGGAAGTAGAATTGAATCACCAAGTTGAAGTTCAGGATCATATTCATTCTCAAGTTCAATTTAAGGAAAGGATATAACTTGCCAAAATGTCAATGTGATTTTCAAAATTTGGAGTTTGGGCAAGTTCAAATGGGTATACTGAAATGGAATCTTATTTTTAAAACAACATGATTCTTTGGCTCTAACAAAATGGTTAGCGATATCAGAAATGGCCAAATTGTGAGAATGGAGAGTTTGGACCATTATATCTATGTCATGATTACGAGCGATTTGAGCCTGAGTCAGACTTCAAGCAACTTTCATAGTCGATTGGTTCATCATTTTGTTGCGATTGGACTTGAAAAGATGAAGTTTTGTTTTAGAATTTGTGGTGAAATTGTGAGTCCCTCAGATTTTGTGATAGTTGCTTGGACTCACGCATACTTATTTTCAAGATTGATGGTTTTCTATTTTCAACTGGTGGAACTGAGTATGAATCTTGAAAATATTGTGGATAAGGTGGATAAGGAGGACAAGTTGGTTAAAAATTGGACTCGGGGGAGGTGAATCCCCATTGACTCTGTGAAGAGTTGAAATTATTTGAAAATTATGGTCATAAGATTGGGGGCATGGGTATATTGATTCGGATAAGACCAATCTGGCACACTAGATTGGTTAAAGTTATGATATGTCGGGTTGGTAATATCCAAAAAAGAGGTCTGGGTGTAATATGGATTACCATTAAAATTGAAAAAATTATTGTTATAAGCCATATCATACAGGAAA
The DNA here is from genome assembly GCA_038442645.1 of Agave tequilana. Lineage (NCBI taxonomy): Eukaryota > Viridiplantae > Streptophyta > Magnoliopsida > Asparagales > Asparagaceae > Agave > Agave tequilana. Next base: position 9,559 of record JAVJIF010027501.1, read on the forward strand.
TATCAAATACAAACAAAGAAAAGCAAACAAATAAAAAAAATCTAACCTAAGTTAGGGTAAACCTTAGACTTAGATGACTCCTAACTGGTTAAACTGTCCACGGGGGGTATATTGTTGAATCTGACCACAAGTTAATCGGCCAGATAGGGGCAAGATTGGTGGGAGGTATCCGTGCTTAAAGCAATAGGCCTAATGATACCAAACCACCAGCCTCGGGGTTTCACCCCTCAATCCCCAACCTTAGACACCGATTTGGCAAGAGTCAAATTCAAATCAACTTCCCCCTTAGGTCAGTCTCCTATTTGAGTCTGAGATGTCCTTAGGGCCAACGTATACTCAGTTTTAGTTAGGCTTGGGTTAGTGAGTGAGGAGATTGTTTGTGGGCTAAGAGAGGGTAATGACTTTCTCACTTATCTTGTTTATAGGACAAGCCCTTAAATCAATTTAGTGCAGTGTACAAGTATATAGAAAAAGTAACACTCATGCAATATTCCATACAAGAATGAACCTTATACTAAATGCTATGCACACATATCTTGGCTCCAGCACTCTTCAACAGTAAATAGAAAATGTAATGAAATAGACATGTGCCTAAATGCAAAGTCTAAATTATTTTTAGCATTTACAATCAACCTTTTACTGTTGTGTTAGAACTTTATGTACAGTGAGTCAAATAAGGAAATAGATAGCTACAGATATTAAATTTTACAATTTAGCCAACCTGTAGAAAATACAAATTAGTAGTTCACTCAGATTGCCACAGGAATGTAGAAAATCTGAGGGCTTCTGGGCTCTGCTTTTTTTAGCAGAGTCCAGGGCCACTTATATATCCACTGTAACAAAAATTCCTTGTTGTTAAATCTGTACGCGAAGAATAAAGAAGAAGGTTAACCAAAAGTGTAAACTTAAAAAGAGAATAACTTACCGTCCCTTCCCGACAACGGCACCAAAATTTGATTGAGTTTTGAACCTGCACACAAAAATATAGAATTTCTGAACTTAGAATAAATAGTGCAAGTACTCAATACTACCGCGATAACAAGTGGCTATGCGGGTCATGATCCATAAGGAGAGACTAGCGATGAAAGCTTTATTAATAAGTCCTCTTTTAAGTTACAAAGTATAGTTAAAGATCTTCTTTTAGTTCTTTAAAACAAAAGAAAAAATAGAGTTAAAGTTAAATTAGGAAGAAAGTGGTAGATTGAGAAGGTGAAAAAAATGAAAAATGGATATATACAAAGAAATTGAAAAGAGTGAAAAAGAGTTGCTAGATGTGGTTTTGGTGATTAAAATAAAAGTTAAATGAGAAGAAAGAAAACTAAAAACCTAAAAAACTTACTTACCTCTTTGACGCCTGCTTACCTTTGACTCGTATCGACGATGTACCTTTGTTTGAAGGCAAACGAAGTATAATAAATAGGATCTTCCCCATTCCCGATTTATGCTATGAAATGAAGGGGCGAGCTACACTATCATAGAAATGGATATCCATCATCATAAGCCATCAACGGCACTTGCAAGGGCAAGGCAACTTCGAGGCTATCGGTTTCATTTGGATCCACAAACACAGAAGAGGGAAGCAAACAAAAACAAGAATAGAAAAGAAAAAAAAATTTCGATTTGATTCAAATAACAATGAAAGAAAAGATTACTTACACCAGTGTCACCCTCAGTACAAGCTTGTTCTCATTCCTCCATGAAAGTCTCCTCTTCTCTCAATTACATAAAGAAAATAAAATTACATAAAAGAAAATAAAAAAAACCTAAGTTACAAACTACAAATTAGCCTAAGTTCTACTCTCTGCTTGGTCAGTCCTCCTGCCTCTGATGTGTGGGGCATTTATAGGATAGAAATGGATAAGAAAATAAGTCTAAAGATAAGGGAAGCTGACTATTTCTAATTTGAATCATCCCCTTATCTCCAAACTTGATTTAATGTGGATATTCAGTTCTGATCTGCAGCTTGTTAGCGTATTGATTGCTAAATATAACTTATCAAATGATAGGATTAGAAATAGTGATCAACGTAAGAGTTGTAGCCCTTTAAGTCTTCTTTCTGGATCATCTTAAATAATCAAATTTGAGATTCGGTAGCGAACGTTATGATTCAAATACTAAAATATATCCAGTCAAAATTGCTTCATCTCACCCATTTATCTTCTCTCTATCCACTTATCCATTTGGATTTGGACTCTGTATTTGACGTTATCCTCGGTTGATCTTTAGCTTTAACCACTTGATTCACCAAAGACTGAATTTAACCAACTGGATTTAGAATCATCCTCCTCTAACCAAATAGATCTAATTAAATCTGAATTTAACTGATCTTTATTTGATGTTATCCTATGTCTCCCCGTGATTATCTTCTGCAAAATAGATATTTAAGACAACGAATTTAGCAGATTTATTACATGATAAATGTGAAAATGTAATAAAGAATAATGCAATAAATGTGTGCAATCATTGTTGATCAGAGATGCGAAGCGAAAATGTGGATCATCGGTAGATCGTCCAGAGCCCTATCCTTTCAGGCCTCCTGCTCGGCACTCGAGTTTTCCATTTGTGACTCGTGAACGCTTTTATATAGTTTATTATTATAAATTGTTAACATTCTAAAAAAGACAGGATTCCTGGCTGGCCTGAATAATGTCTAAACTTGTAGATATTTACAAAAGACAAGTGACAGACAAGCTGACGACCAGTTCTGTACCCATCTCCGAGGGACAAATCAGCAACTTGGACTCAACTGATCCAATGAAGCAGACAGTGAGCCCAGATTGTCTTTGAAGAGACCTAAGCAGGTCTAAGATGCTAAGTTAGCTCAACACTTAGCATCACATAAGCCCAAAGGGATAGCCTCACCTGAGAGGCTAAGTTTGTGTAACTTCGCCTTGAAGCCGTTCAAAGCTCTATCAGGGAGCTAACTTATAGCTTCACCTGAAGTGCTCAGTTAACTCCGCAGAGAGTTAGCTTCGCTCGAAGCCACACGCAACCGCGCAGAAGGATGTTCGGTAGCTTCGCCACAGATGTTTATCCAGCTCCGCTGAAGAGCTTTCTTCTGACTTCGCCAGATGCTCCTTCCAGCTCCGCTGTGAGCTCGACGCGGCAGCTCCGCTGCGGGTCTTTATGGTCGCCTTTGACCAAATAAATCTCCAGATGAGATCAAATCTATTCAAGATCAAATCTAATCGAGATCAAATCTGAGATCAAATTTGACAGTTGTTTACCATAATCTCTTGACTCTCCTAAAACAAGTAAGAGGATCAGGGGAGATCTTTCGGTTATTTGGAAAGAATCAAAACAGATCAGGAGATCGACGCTACCTGCTATTCCTAACTTCACAAAAGCTGATTCTAGCCTCGCGGCAAGGCTACTTTCATATTTAAATAGATTGACTCAATCTGTTTTCAGATTTTCAAGGGACAATTATACCCCTACTCTCCCTATAAATAGCCCACCAGGGGTACACGGAGACACACACACGCGCACAGGCAGAGGCACGCACAGAGAGAGACGGCTAAACAGAGACCTATTCTCTTACTTTCAAGAATTCAGAGAACTGCTTCTCTAATCAGGCTGCTGATACCCTAAGATCTTCCTCCCTCTCAAGGAATCTCCGGAACCAGGCGAGAAGGAATTCCCAAGTGGAGGCAGTCTGACAAGTAGCAAGAGGGTTCTACCAACCTTCTGTTCTCCGATTCCCAAACTAGGCGAGAAGGGAATCCCATCGATTGCATCGTCAAAGGGACAAAGTGGTCGCGAGCTGACCAGACTCCTATCAGCACACTTCTCCAGAATCTCAGAGGAGATCTACTTGTAATCTTTTTATTGCAAAAGAATTACTTGTAATTTAGATCCTCGACCCTTTTTGTAAGTTTTCCCTTTTGCAAAATCTATGGAAAACAAGATGGCGACTCCGCTGGGGACTAAACGCGCACAGGCAGAGGCACGCACAGAGAGAGATGGCTAAATAGAGAAATATTCTCTTACTTCCAAGAATTCAGAGAACTACTTCTCTAATTAGGGTGATGATACCCTAAGATCTTCCTCCCTCTTAAGGAATCTCCGGAACCAGACGAGAAGGAATTCCCAAGTAGAGGCAGTCTGAGAAGTAACAAGAGGGTTCTACCAACCTTCTGTTCTCTGATTCCCCGATCCAGGCGAGAAGGGAATCCCATCGATCGCATCGTCAAAGGGACAAAGTGGTCGCGCGCGCTGACCAGACTCCTATCGGCACACTTCTCCAGAATCTCAGTGGAGATCTACTTGTAATCTTTTTACTGCAAAAGAATTACTTGTAATTTAGCTCCTCGACCCTATTTTGTAAGTTTTTCCCTTTTGTAAAATCTATGGAAAACAAGATGACGACTCCGCTGGGGATTAAATTCTCCACTGTTGAGAATCAAGTGCCGCAATACGACGAACAGACCTTCGGGTCTACTTCTGAATTTAAGAAAGCCGGTGTGGCCAGAGCCCATCTGGCTAAAAAGCAAGTCTCTGAGGAGACAGATGAGACTCTCTGCGAGCCTGCCACGGTCCTCTGACGCAACAAGGAAGCAGACCCGCAATGCAAGGGTCAAAATCTTCAGCCTGTCACCTTTGAAAACCTAGTCGTTCACTTCGACCAAGGAAAATTCGAAGAATCCTCTCTGGGGGTGGTCTAATGTTCCATGCATGAAAGCATAGAAAGGTCTCGATGGCTAAGGTTTCGGAGCAGAAATCGGAAGCAGAATCCTTCCAACACCTCCTAGCCTCGCGTGTGGCTAGTCAGTTTCCCTGCGAACCTAAGTCTCCCTTTTCAAAGCAGATGTGGAGGCCAAAACAGAAGGCTCTGTATGAAGCTTCAGGCGTAGCTACGCCACAAGTTCGTCTCTCTCGTAAAGAAAAAGGCAAGATGCCTGCCTGCTTCATCGAGACTGTCAGCCGCGAAGTTACGACGACGATCATGCCTTCACCTAATTCAGGAGCAGTAACTCCTCGCGCCAGCCTCGTTCTTATGAGCGAAGCTAATGATACAGTACCTCAAGGTACGCATGGAGTTTGTAGCCACGAAGTTGGAAACAAAGCACCACAATGTGCTAAACTCGCTCTTTGCAGCGAAGCTAAGGGATTGCCCCTAAGTGCTGATAGCGGTGCTTATGCAGCTTCAGCGCCCAAGGGGATTTCCAAAGCTTTTAGCCGCAAATTTAGAGCCAAAGCACTATCTAGGGCTAATCACCTTCGCAGCAACATAGCGGATAAAGCACCACAGCGTGCCTCGATCCCCAGTTCATCAATCACTAAGCTCGCCCTTCGCAGCGGAGCTAAGGGATCGTCCCTAAGTGTTGATAGCAGTACTTATGCAGCTTTAGCACCCAAGGACATTCCCAAGGTTCTTCACCGCGAAGTTAGGGCTAAAGCACTATTTAGTGCTAATTACCTCTGCGGTGATGAAAAAGAACAGGACATCATTCTTTGCGCAATCCAACAGAGCCTCTGTGCTGGATCGTTTAGGCCCAATCGGGTCTGACTTGCAGGAATTCTTGACAAGCAAACGGAAGTCGGAATCTTTCCGGACTTGATCCACAAGTAGCCATGCATCGTCTAAATATCAAACCGACGCCAAGCCAGTCAAGCAGCAGCAACGTCGGTTTCATCTGAACATTATGGAGGCTATTGAAGTTGAAGTTCATAAGCTCATTGCATGTGGCTTCATACGGGAGGAACAACATCCAGATTGGGTTGCTAATATCGTTCCCGTCCTCAAGAAGAATGGGAAAATACGAATCTGTATTGACTATCGTGATCTCAACGCGGCCTGTCCTAGAGATGAGTTCCCACTGCCCATCACCGATGTCATGATTGACAATACCTGTGGATTCAAAAGAATGTCTTTCATGGACGGCTTTTCAGGGTACAATCAGATTAAGATGTATCCCGAGGACGAGAAGCATACTTCATTCCGAACACCATTGGGGGTATACTGCTACACTGTGATGCCCTTCGGACTAAAGAACGCCGGAGCAACCTATCAGCGGGCAATGAACACAATTTTTCATGATCATCTCCGAAAAATGTAGAATGCTATGTCGACGACATTGCTGTCAAAAGCCACAATAAGAATGACCATCTTCGTGACTTGAGAACAATATTCGACATAATGCGGGCTCATCAACTGAAGATGAATCCGACAAAATCCTTCTTGGGAGTTTCGAGTGGCAAGTTCCTTCGGTTTATTGTTACATCAAAGGAATTCATCTTGACCCAGACAAAGTCAAAGCCATTCAGAGCATTCATCCATCGAGAAATCTCAAAGAACTTAGAAGCTTACAAGGTAGACTGGCTTATATCAGAAGATTCATCGCAAATCTCTCAGGCCGCTGCCAACCGTTCATCTGACTCATGAAAAAGGGTGTTTCCTTTGTATGGGATCAAGCTTGTCAGGAAGCTTACGAGGATATCAAGAGATATCTCACGAAACCTCCAGTCTTAGTAGCCCCCACATCAGGGAAACCGTTCTTACTTTATGTGAAAGCTATGAACCATTCTCTTGGTGCCCTGCTTGCTCAAAAAGACGACAATGATCACGAACAGGCCATTTATTATCTGAGCAGGACTCTGATAGGGGCGGAATCTCGCTATAATTCTATTGAGAAGGAGTGCTTAGCTCTTGTCTTTGCCGTTCAGAAGATACGACATTATTTGGTCGGCCAAACCATACATGTCATTTACAGAGTGAATCCTTTGCGTCTTCTCATGACGAAGCCAGTATCATTGAATTCAAGATTAGATAAGTGGGCACTTCTTTTGTCTCAATACGACATGCTCTTTATCCTCAAAAGGCGGTCAAAGGCCAGGCACTTGCAGAGTTCTTGGCTGCTCATCCGATTCCGAAAAACTCAAAACTTCATGAAGACATTCCAGATGAAGTCTTTGAATCTAATATAACTTCAGAAGATGAAGTATGGCAGATGTTCTTCGATGGAGCATCATGAATAGGCCCTAAAGGCAGGATCATTGCCGACGTGGGGGTTGTGTTTATCTCTCCACAGAATCATGTCCTTCCTAGAGCATTTTCTCTGACGGAATCATGCTCCAATAATGTAGTAGAATATAATGCTCTACTTATTGGTCTTCAGCTCGCCCACGAATAGGGGTACGCTACCTTGAAGCTTACGGCGATTCAAAACTGATTATCAATCAGGTTAAAGGCGAATATGAGGTCCGTCACGAGGATTTGGTATCTTATTATCACACAGTCATTGAAATGGCTAATCTGTTTGATGGCTTGTACATAGGGCACGTATCTCGATCTCAGAATACTAAGGCAGATGCTCTTGTTGCATTAGCAACAACGCTAGCCTTGCCAGTCGACATCGAGTATCACCTTACAGTGGCGACTCGACACCTTGTCTGCTCTAAACATATGTTAAGAACCAAAGAGGTCTATAATATCTCGACGGATCTTGATCAGAGAGATTGGCGATTTTCTTCATCGACTACGCTCTACATGGTCTGCTACCAGACAATCCTAAAGAAGCAGCATCTATCAGACGAAGGTCTCTCCGTTTTTACTATGATCCAACTCTGAAGACACTTTACCGTCGTTCATATGACGGTGTCCTCCTCCGTTGCCTTTCTAATTCAGAGGTGCAGGAAGTGCTTAAAGAAGCACACGACGGCATATGCGGAGCTCATCAGCCAGGTCCAAAACTTAAAGACAGATTGCATAGGCTTGGATATTATTGGCCAACCATGATAGCCGACGCCATCCAGTATGCACGAAGGTGTAAAGCATGCCAAATTCATGCGGACTTCATACACCAGCCTCCGGAGTTGCTCCACCCAACTGTTGCTTCATGGCCATTCGAAGCATGGGGAATCGATGTCGTAGGGCCAATCAGCCCCTCTTCAACAAAAGGTCACTGGTTTATCTTAGCAACAACCGATTACTTTTCAAAGTGTGCAGAAGCTATACCATTGGTTGAAGTCAAAACTTCCAACGTGGTTAATTTCATCAAACACCACGTTATTCATCGATTTGGTGTCCCTAGGCGGATCATCCATGATAACGGTCCCCAATTTGCAAGCCAGGTATTCTATCGATTCTGTGATAAATACCGAATTCAGAATGTGGCTTCAACTGCCTATAATCCTGCCGCTAATGGCTTGGCAGAAGCAATTCAATAGGCAATCATTAAGTTACTCAAGAAGTTTGTCTCCTCGAATAAGCGAGATTGGAATGATAAGCTTGGTGAATGTCTTTGGGCCTACCGAACCACGGTTCAGACCCCGACAGGCAATACGCCTTTTTCCTGGTATACGGGTATGAAGCAGTCATACCGTTAGAAATCCAGATGCCATCATTACGAGTCGCTCTGAGCACCAAGATTACATCAGAGGATAATGATCGGTTGCGTGTTCAAGAGCTCGAAGCCCTAGATGAGAAGCGGTTACAAGCTCAGCAGCACATTGAGTTGTATCAAGCTCGGATCTCAAAAGCCTTTAATAAGAAAGTCAAACAAAGAGTCTTTCAGAAAGAAGATTTGGTTTTAGCCGTCAGACGACCAATGATCATGACGCACAAAACAAAGGCAAATTTCATCCCAAATGGGAGGGATCGTTTGTAATAGAAACAGTCTATTCAAATGGAGCATATCGCCTTATGACTTCAGATGCTGATTTACTCATGATGCCAATCTACGGTAAGTTCTTAAAGAAGTATTATCCTTGATAAGGATCCTTCTCATGATCAAGTTAACATTACACCTCTGATCTAGACCTTCAAATCCGAGATATGCAGAAGGAGCGCCCTCTCTTCCTCCAAACGAGATCATACGACCGTAAACCAGTATAGAGCCGATCGTACACTGGTTGTCTCAAAGAAGAATCAAGGTTACGGATACAGTAACCGAATGATCCAATACCTTTAACGGTTAAGGATAGAGGAAAATGTTGGCCTTTAAGCCCAACATAAGTCCTCGACAACTCACCATGCTGAGGGGAATAGCATGGCTAGCCCGACTCAAACGGTAGTTGGTAAAGGCATATCAAACCCGTTGACAGCTGAGGATTTGCTAAAAATCCTAAGGGACCTGTTCCCATTTGATTCCCTCTCCAAAATCACTTACCAATTCTCATCCATAGAATGGTAAGATCACATATGAAAAACGACCGATCCACTCGAGTTACTGCTATGTTCAAACACCTCTAGCATCCGTTTCACTGTTAAGTTAACATTAAACCTATGACAGTGATTTCCTCGATTTTCTTAGTGAAAACGAGATCTTTCCATCCATTTCGCTGTTAAGTTAACATTTAAACCTATGATAGTGATCTCCTCGATTTTCTCAGTGAAAACGAGATCTTTCCATCCATTTCGCTGTTAAGTTAACATTAAACCTATGACAGTGATCTCCTCGATTTTCTCAGTGAAAACGAGACCTTTTCATGCTATGTTTAACACTACACATCTGGCATCCATTTCGCTGTTAAGTTAATATAAATCTATGACAGTGATTTCCTCGATTTTCTTAGTGAAAACGAGATCTTTTCATGTTATGTTTAACACTACACCTCTGGCATCCATTTCGCTGTTAAGTTAACATTAAACCTATGACAGTGATCTCCTCGATTTTCTCAGTGAAAACGAGACCTTTCCATGCTAAGTTTAACACTGCACCTCTGGCATCCATTTCGCTGTTAAGTTAACATTAAATCTATGACAGTGATCTCCTCGATTTTCTCAGTGAAAATGAGATCTTTCCATGCTATGTTTAACACAACACCTCTGGCATCCATTTCACTGTAAGTTAACATTAAACCTATGATAGTGATCTCCTCGATTTTCTCAGTGAAAATGAGATCTTTCCGTGCTATGTTTAACACTACACCTCTGGCATATCTTTTTGTCAAGTTAACATTACACCTCTGACAAATTGCTTTCCGAATTCCTACAAAGTTCTTTTTGTCACGTTAACATTACACCTCTGACATATGATCTTTTATGGGATTCACTTCTTAGCTCTCCAGTGAGTTTCTGAGTCCCACTCATCTTTAGTGTACTTCTTTGGTTGTCACGTTAACAATATACCTCGGACAATTTCTTCCAAGTCCCATCCAAATTTTAAGCTTGGTGGCTTCTCAATCAGTTATATCATCGCGACCTCTGAAACGGCAGATAGCCAAGTCTCATCTTTCAGTCTGGCAAGGACTATTTCTTTGTCATCATATGTAAATTTTGAGCTTGGTGGCTTCTTAATCGGTTACGTCATTGCGACCTCTGAATCGGCAGATAGCCAAGTCTCATCTTTCAGTCTGGTAAGGACTATTTCTTTGTCATCATATGACAAAATTTTGAGCTTGGTGGCTTCTCAATCGGTTATGTCAATGCGACCTCTGAACCGGCAGATAGCCAAGTCTCATCTTTCAGTCCAGCAAGGACTATTTCTTTGTTATTATATGACAAAATTTTGATCTTGGTGGCTTCTCAATCGGTTATGTCATCGCGACCTCTGAACCGGCAGATAGCCAAATCTCATCTTTCAGTCTGACAAGGACTATTTCTTTGTTATCATATGACAATTTTGAGCTTGGTGGCTTCTCAATCGGTTAAGTCATCGCGACCTCTGAACCAGCAGATAGCCAAGTCTCATCTTTCAGTCCGGCAAGGACTATTTCTTTGTCATCATATGTAAATTTTGAGCTTGGTGGCTTCTCAATCGGTTATGTCATCGCGACCTCTGAACCGGCAGATAGCCAAGTCTCATCTTTCAGTCCGACAAGGACTATTTCTTTGTCATCATATGATAAAATTTGAGCTTGGTGGCATCTTAATCGGTTACGTCATTGCGACCTCTGAACCGGCAGATAGCCAAGTCTCATCTTTTAGTCCAGTAAGGACTATTCTCTCAAATGTATGACTAACTCTCTCGGCTTATCACCGCTGATTAGATAAGTCATATCATTATTCCGTTTCCTTTAAGGGCTACAATACAACTTGAAAGCAAGAATTTAGAAGATAAAACAAGTTGAAAATGCGACAGGGGAGTCAAATAAAATCACTTTTTATTGATTCCAAAAGAGGGATACATGAATGCACAGATTACAAGCTACAACAGCGCTTCATAGGACTTGATCTGTTCTTCAAGAGTGGCCAGCCTAGTCTTCCTCTCTTCAGCAGCCCTGATAAGCGCCTGCGACCTCAACTCAGCCTCATTAAAGCTCGCTGTCTGGGCCAAACGAGCTTCAATTTCAACCAAGGTTGCCCTCTGTGCTAGCCCCTGCCGTAAGACTTCGTCATTCTGAGCCTTAAGCTGCTCAAGCCGAGCAGTCTCTTCAAGACGCATTGGTTCAGCCTTAGACAAAAGGAGATTAGCCTTCCTGATCATTTCCTTGGCCTTTTCAATTTTATCCTCAGCGTCAAGAAGAGCACTGCTAGAAGCGTCTATGGCATCCCCGAGCTCTACTTTCCTTGTCTTTAAGGATGTCAAATCAGAAGAAATTGCCTTAGCAGCTTCTTGAGCGGCGAGATGAGCTTCATGCATCTGAGCAACAAGATGCGCAAGCTGTTCGTTAACTGAAAACTCCAGATCTGAATGGCTAAGATGGCGCCATTCGTCCACATCAGCTCTCGAGTCTGTCCACCAGAAGCTCCAATGTGGCGGCCTGGTCATCCCCTTCAATACTGTCAATGCTTCGGGAGAGGACCACCTTTAAAGTAGAGAATGAGGTAGTCAAGCCCTTCAAGACCAAAGCAATGGATCGCTTCAAGCTCTTATAAAAGCTGTCGACTAACTCAGCCACGAATTCGTTCTCGGCCTCAGTTACTCCCGGCAAACGAGCAGCCCCTGAAGACAGAGTTTCCACTGGCTTCACTGGTGTAACTATGGAGGAAATAATAGAAGCACTGGCTGCAGCAACACGAGGGTCGTCGGTGATCTCGGAGGAGTCCTCATTGAGACCAGTACACCAGCCACAACCGAGGTAGGACTAGTGACTATTTCCAGGAGAGCTGGCTCGACCACTAATGTTGGAGAAGTAGGACTGGTAATCACCTTCAGCTCCGCGCTTGGCAAAATAGATGGCATTGACGAAACCAATGGCATTTCACTTACCAAGGTGGATGGAGGTAAGATTGGCTCTATAACCACTGTCCCCTCAGCCTCTCCTCCGCCGATCGACTCAGGACGATAAGTGGGCAGATCGTGATACAAAACATCCAACTCAGCAGCGTCCACCGCGGTCGAAGTACTTGCTTCACCCTGACCCCTTCGCGAAGACTGGTTGGTTCCCTCGATGTCGATGTACCCAAAAGTGGAACAACTGTATCGTGACAAGACTTTGTTTAATCAAGGCATAGTAAATAGCAGGAGTCAAAAGGTTAAAGCATTACCAAAGGACGATGTCGCCTCAATCGCCTTGGCCGCAGTCTCTCTCTGAAGTCCTTCGACAACTGCATCAGTCCCCTCAGGCTCCATTGGAAAATCTTTGGCAGAATCAACACGAACGGCCGGCCCACCTTCACTCACCGAACACTCTGTGGTCCACCCAAAGGAACTGGAAGCCATAGGGCTTCCTTTTGAAGTCTCAGCACCCGAAGGACCTACATCGGCCGCATCACCTCCAGACTCTTCTGAGACGGCGAAATAGCCAGCCTCATCGCCTTCTCTATAAGTGAACAGGGGATCATAATGCTCCCCCTGTTCTCCGGCAGCCTCAGCTCTCGGGTCTTTCACCGTCTCAGTTTCTGAATCATAATGTAAACAATGAGCTGTCTGGAATACATAAGAGTGTATTATAAGAACAGAGTTGATCATACCCGGGTCCGAAGCAGCTTTACCAGCAGTCTGCCTAAGAGTCGACAACTTAATGACTAATGGAGAAGGAGGAGGAGGCACTGCAGATGATTCGCCCTCTGCAATAACCGTAGGAGCGTAGTGACGAGGCTTCTTCACTACCCTCTTCCTACGAGATCCACCTTCCCGCTTTCGCTTGAAGTGGACGTCAGGGTCTTCTTTCTCCACTTCTTCCACATCAACATGTTCCATGGGGGCCGTGCCTACCCCACCAGAAGCAGCTGCTGGAGCCTCAGCACCTGTATCCACTTCAAAGCGAGGATTTCCTGCATCCAAGGGTTCGCTATCATCAACAGCAATGAATTCCCCGAGGCCTGGAACGCGGACCCTCTTACCCTCGCTTTTCTCAGTAACCTTCTGCTTCAGCCGCTGAGAGATCAACTTCATAACAAAGGAATTAATAAAAAATCTAGTGGGTGTGGAGTTCGAGGTTCTATACCACTGGCAGAATCCCAGGGTCGTCAGAAGGTTAAGAGTCCTTAGCAGCATGCACAGTCGCGCCTCAGTACAGCCAGCAATGAAGAACCGCCAGGCACGAGCTCCATCGATGAGGCTCCCCATAAAGGCCAGACTGTTGTTTGGATTGCCTACATACAGTTGGTCATATCCAAACTAACGGGCAAACCGACTCGGAACAGAGGGCTCCAGGTAACAGTTGTCCCCGCTTCTATACAACAAGTGGAATGGCCGGATGCTAACCAGCCATTCGAAGACTCCCCGACTCAATGACGTCTGCCCTTCCCCTCAATCCTTGAATTCTTAGCCATAGCCTGCATCGCGAATGTAGGGGAAGTATCAGAAAAGGCTATAGACGTCATGAAGGCACAACAGTTTACGGACCGCAGCCACATAAGTCCGTGACCACGAACACCCCTCGAATCGACGGAGAAGCGCCATGCGAACACCTTCTGGGGGCTCCTCTCCGGCTTGGATAATGGAGGGGCAGTGAAGGGCGAACCATGCCATCAAATAAGTATATGGCAAACCAATTCTGGGGTTTGGTCCCTCGCGAGGCAAGATAGTCCCCTTTCCCCGCTTCGTTGTTGGTGGCCTACAGAAAGCCTCCGTCAATGCACGAAGGCCTCTTTGAATACAGCACACCATGGCTGGAAGAAGTCCAAGAGAACGACCATGGACTAGACGAACAGCAGGCAATAAGACAGTCAGATGAATGACATCGCCAGACGAAGATGGCACCACACATCTCTTCAACCAAACTGTTAAAAAGCCAGCCAAAAGTGACTTCCGGGACGTCGGCCGACGAGCCTGGTGGTGGAAACTCCAAAGAATATCACCTTTCTCATAGGGTCCGTCGTCTTCTTCCAAAATCAAATCCCCTTGGGAGTGCTCTTGCATCCGGCGAAAGATGTCTTCATCTGTAACTCCACAATGAGCTGCTTCGGGAGTACCTTCCAGGTCGGGGAACAAATAATTCCCCCAGCTCTTCAAACTGCATGAAGCTCCCTTACGGATCCCATGCATGCTGGAACAAATGTAAAGGTGGCACATCAACTCCCGATAAGTCTCAAACAAGGGGGCTCCTGCTTCTCCAGAAGTGCCAATTCCGCCTCGCACGGGAAATATTCTTCATATGGGAGAGACCCCAAAGGCAGAGTAGAGACTTCTCACATCTCGTACAGAGCCATGCCCAATTCGTCAACAGGGGTGAAGAAGGTCCCTGTAGCCGGGCAGTACAACTCAAAGATGGCGTAGAAGTTCGCTACGCTCATCTGAATGCCATAACAGGTCGCCCTAATGGCCTCGTAGAGTCCTAGCCTCTCTAGATCTTCTTCAAAATGGGCAAGGACATATAGAGTCAAGTCCCTCCACCACGCCTTGGGAGGATGAATCCACCCCGGGGTCCTGAAATCAGTGGCTGGATAATTGCCATAAACCTAAAAAAATTGATTCCCAAAAGTCTGAGCCACCGCGGGATTTTCTCCCACTGGGATGTCCATAAGTACGTTCCCAGGGTGGAGACCCAATATACAGCGAGGAGGACCCGCCCTCGTATAACCAGGGGACGGAGCTATCAACTTCCCCACATGAACGGAGTCAGTAGTCTGAGTCACTTGCCACTGCATCTTCCGAGCCCTCGTCACACATTGAAAGAAGGATAAGGGAAAATGCCACTTACTAGATGGGAGATAGTACTTCTCACCATCCAATTTGAAAATCCACTGCCCTTCTCCGGCTAGCAGTTGGTGATCGTTGTCTGGCGTTGCGTCTCCAAACATGAAGCCGGGCTTCCAATAGATTCTTCGGTCGGAATCTTCAAGGGGAGCAGTAGTTAAGATGCTCCTCATGGTACGCTGATCCCCAGCATGAATAAGTGCATCCCGACCAGGAGCGCTCCGCTCGCTGAATAGTGAAGCCTGCCCTTGAAACTGCAGGCTGACATTGCCGTCCAGCCCCCTGGCTGTGCCAAAGAGACTGTTCAGAGGACCAGGAGTATAGTGCACTGTAAAAATAAGGAGAAACTATGATTAGTTCATCGGCTGAAGGAGAGCTAAAACAAGAATGTAATTTTTGTTAAGGCATAGCTTCGCTCTTCGAGCGAAGCTGGCCTAACAATAGCTTCGCCCCGAAGCTTAGCTTCGCAGCTGTAGCTTAACTCCGCACTCCACATGGAGGCAGGATGTAGAAAAATATCTAAGTAGTAGCTCCGCTTTGAAAGCTTGGCCTCAACGCGAAGGAGCCCCAAGAGCAAACTTCGCCAGAAGAATACTGCTACTTAAAAAGTATTTCGAGGGCATTAAAGTCCTTTTCCAACCGCGCTTCTAAGGCTAACTTTGCATCCTATCATCCAACAGGATGTGAACCGCCTAAAGGATAGCTTCGCCTGGAAGCTTGAAGAAGAGACCCTTCGGTTCTTAAAATTCCCAATCAAAAAAAATCAAGAGAGAAACTTTAGGGAGTTGAACTCCCTAAGATCACGAGATCATGATTGATCGCCCTGGATTCATCGAAAGATAGCCAGAAATTGGCTTCAAGAAGAGATGAAAATATCTGCACAAAAGGGAAAGATCCCTACCCGCGATGGGTCATTCGATGACCGGAGGAGGAGAAGGACCCTCCATCGTGGAAGTTGCTACCTCCTTTCCTGCTCGTCTTTTGGGAGCCATTGGAGAACTGAAGAAGTTCTTGAAATTCCAAACGTAAGAGAAAGAAGAAGAAGAGATTTGCAGTTCTCTGAAAATTTAAAGAGAAGTGGTGCCTTCTCTTTCAGCCCGATCAGGCTTTTATAGGCTAATGATTGCCTAAAACTCCGCCTCCTCAAAAGGAGCGCAGGCAGTCGTTTCAAATTAATTTGAAACGGCGCCTAAAGCGCCTTCCCAAAAAGCGTTACTTCAGCCCCGCTAAGGGCTAACTCCGCCGTGAGTCCAGTGTTGACTTAGCGCGACGCTTGAATAACTTCGCTGAGAAATATGCCTTAGCTCCGCTAAAAGCACATCTCTAGCTTCGCGGAAATTTCAGGCTAGCTTCGCCAGAAACTGGCTCCTGACTTATTTAGAAATCTATCTTCAGCTTCGCTAGATGCTTAGCTCGGCTAAGAGTTTTCATTTCCTCCTAAGGAAAAGACTTACCAAAGCTAGTCCACTCCAGGTGTTCTCGGATCAAAAAGGAGGGAAACAAAGCAGGTAAACAGTAGAAAATAAACATTTTATTTGATTCAAAAGGGAAGATACATTGGCGCTACATCAAAGTGGTCTTTCGTACAACCGAATCATTGCTCCAAAGGCATACAAGTTGTCCTATCTACTTCCAAGCCAAACGAACTGGACACGAAAGGCCTTCCTCCTGTACAAGGCCGTAATCCTTCGCCTAATGGAAGATTTTGCCATCAAGAAGCCGGATCTTCTTTGATAAAAATTGGCAAAGGACCGGTTGCCACCAGAAAGCCGGATCTTCTTTGATGAAAATTGGCAAAGGAAGGATCCGAGACCTTATAGGTGACGTCCGCTTGCCCGAAGTGGATCATCTTGGATAAGCGACTACTAGCCCCTTCTCGAAGTGGATCATCTCGGATAAGCGACTGCCAACCTCTTCTGGGAACACGCATCAGCTGTTCCAGTTTGTTCCTCCTGCTTAGGATTAAATTTTCAACTTGAAAATCAAGAGGCAAGTTTCTGATCTCTTTCATCAAGATGAAAGACGAGCGAGCATAGTTCACTGCAATATAAACTGAAAACAAGTTAGCAGTAAACCAAAGGAAAATGCAAGCATGATACGCTAAGTCAAATTCTTTGGGCGAAGCAATTTATATCCGATCCAGTTGCGCTTTAAGGATGGATTTCAATTAAGCAGAGGATAGCCTCGCTTGCGCAGTGATGATGGGCTAACTCAGCATAAGCCAAGTCTTAGCTCCGCCTAAGGCAGTTAGACTAAAGGAGCATCAAAAAAAAAAAGAGGGCCAAGTCCTAGCCTCACTTATATGGCTAAGCCAGACTGATCCAAAGGGACGCAGTCTTGACCCCACCTATATGGCAAGACTGGCTCAACCTTGAAGAGACTAAGTCCCAATCCTTGCCTACATGGCGAACTTAACAGGCAGGCATGGAATGATCTTTCTTTGATCAAGTGAAAATGATAGCTTCGTCAGAGAAGCTGGGAAATAGGGTTGAAGCCCTTCTCTACAAATCGGTCAGATACAAAATGAAGAGTAAGGGAAATCAATCCCCAAGGCAGCTGATAAAGCTAAATTAAGGGAGATAAACTCCCTAAAGTCACTAGTCCATTGGTGAAGTCTCTGGATGACCGAGACTCACCAGTTTTGGCCGGTTAATGACCAGAGTGGGCACCCCCACTATTTCAGAGATCTGAGTATCCTTCTCTGAACAACCAGGAGATGTCATGAATGTATTGTTTCCTTGAAGAGGACGTCAAGTATCCTATTTATAGGCCTAATCGCACCGCCGCTGCCTCAAGCTTGGAAGTGCGCGCGAATTTAAGGCATTCAAGTACTGAGCCTTGAGAAAGGGAATAGTCTCCCTTGGAAATGCGCGCAGAAGCAATGATCTTCCTCGTTAATGCAAGAAAGGTTATTCTAACCTCGAAAAAGGAGCAATCCTTCTTGAAACTAGCCAAAAGGCAGTTGGCCTCGGGAAAGGAACGACATTCCAAGACCAATTTGAAGCGAATCTACTCCATGAGGCCCAGACGGGAAGCTACCCAGACACGAAGCTACCCAGAATCGCGAATCTACACGATTCCTCGGCGAACTTATTCCAATCCGGAAGCAGGATTGAAAGCGAAGCTGAACTCAATCACTATGGCGACGTTCGTACTTCACATGCCATCATTCAAAGAAATTCAAAGTTTCGAAGTCTGAACCATTCCATTGCAGACTTTCAAAAAATTTGAAGGGGGTCTTGTTGACACTCTAAAAAGACAAGATTCCTGATTGGCCTGACTAATGTCTAAACTTGTTGACATTTACAAAAGACAAGTGACAGACAAGCTGATGACCAGTTCTGTACCCATCTCCGAGGGACAAATCAGCAACTTGGACTCTACTGATCCAATGAAGCAGACAGTGAGCCCAGATTATCTTTGAAGAGACCTAAGAAGGTCTAAGATGCTAAGTTAGCTCAATACTTAGCATCACATAAGCCCAAGGGGATAGCCTCACCTGAGAGGCTATGTTTGTCCAACTTCGCCTTGAAGCCGTTCAAAGCTCTATCAGGGAGCTAACTTACAGCTTTGCCTGAAGTGCTCAGTTAACTCCGTAGAGAGTTAGCTTCGCTCAAAGCCACACGTAACCGCGCAGAAGGATGTTCGGTTGCTTCGCCACAGATGTTTATCCAGCTCCGCTGAAGAGCTTTCTTCTGACTTCGCCAGATGCTCCTTCCAGCTCCGCTGTGAGCTCGACGCGGCAGCTCCGCTGCGGGTCTTTTATGGTCGCCTTTGACCAATTAAATCTCCATATGAGATCAAATCTATTCAAGATCAAATCTAATCGAGATCAAATCTGAGATCAAATTTGGCAGTTGTTTACCATAATCTCTTGACTCTTCTAAAACAAGTAAGAGGATCAGGGGAGATCTTTCGGTTATTTGGAAAGAATCAAAATATATCAGGAGATCGACGCTACCTACTATTCCTAGCTTCGCAGAAGCTGATTCTAGCCTCGCGGAAAGGCTACTTTTCAGATTTAAACAGATTGACTCAATATGTTTCCATATTTTCAAGGGACAATTATACCCCTGCTCTCCCTATAAATAGCCCACCAGGGGTACACAGAGACACACACGCGCACAGACAGAGGCACGCACAGAGAGAGACAGCTAAACAGAGACCTATTCTCTTGCTTCTAAGAATTCAGAGAACTGCTTCTCTAATCAGGGTGCTGATACCCTAAGGAATCTCCGGAACCAGGCGAGAAAGAATTCCCAAGTGGAGGCAATCTGAGAAGTAACAAGAGGGTTCAACCAACCTTCTATTCTCTGATTCCCCAAACCAGGCGAGAAGGGAATCCCATCGATCGCATCGTCAAAGGGACAAAGTGGTCGCGAGCTGACCAGACTCCTATCAGCACACTTCTCTAGAATCTCAGAGGAGATCTACTTGTAATCTTTTTATTGCAAAAGAATTACTTATAATTTAGCTCCTCGACCCTTTTTTGTAAGTTTTCCCCTTTGCAAAATCTATGGAAAACATATATCTCTTTATATTCTCGCATTTGAGCCTATATGTGATGTAATATTCTTGTAACTTTGTGTCACATCATGTGATAACTTTGTAATTGTACTCATATGTTGGAATGTATAATACACCACGTACTTTTATACTCTGATTCTTGCCTGTACTGATGTTTAGCGTATAAATGTGAGAGTATTTTTGACCGACTTTTATATGTCGCAATAATGTCTCCGTACCCGCGAGATCAGGGTGTTAAAATCACTCCTTGAGAACCAAATTGAAAATATCAGACAAACTAGAGGTTCTGATCGTGTAACAGTATACTAAGCATTAGTTGAGCAGCTGGGCACATATTTGGAGGATCTTAGGAACCTAGAGAGAGCCAATCCGGTTGCTAATGCTCAGCGGATGTCAGAGGAACTTCGTATCAGGAAGGAGCAGGAATGAAAAGAGATTGAAGAACGGATAGCTTAGTGTTGGGTTAACTATCAGGGCTTAATTGATGATCTCCATCGATCTGACATTGTTTTCAAGACTATGGAGGATGTCATTGCAAGTGCTCATGTGGCAATTGCTAAGGCGCAAGCCTTAATTTAAGATCACGAGCTAAAACTTGCAAATGAGAAAAAGAGGGTGGAGAAGCTTGAGACCACCTGGCATCGGGTGCAGAAAGAGCTCGAGGACCTGTCTTCTAAACTGGAGACTCTTCGGGCACAACTGGCTTCAAAGACCCTTTTGTTCAATGAGGAATTGAGGGCCCAGGCCCTGGCTGAATTTGAGGCAGCGAGCCAAAGGGATATCCAGCGCCTCAGGGGACAAATACAATCTCTTACTGAGAAAGAGTGACTTTTTGTTCCTTTTCTCTTTTGTAACACTCCATCTTATTGAATATGAGAGAGTTTGTATCACATTTAAAATTTTGATACAAATAAAAGTGATAATTTTGTCTTCATCTTGTCTTAACTTTCTTTTTATGTCTTCAAAATCAGACAAATGAAAGCGATTACCTTTGATTGCTAGAAGTGACGATTAACATAGCAACTCAAACTTTGAAAATTTCATCAAGGAAATCAAAAAGGTTACTGTCAAAGGTGTAATGTTAACTTGACTGAACTGAATTCATAGTTTGAACAAATTTTATGGACTTGCTATCCTATTGATGAGAATAATAAGTAGAGTAAATCCACTGGAGATTTATGGAGATTTCTACTGTCAGAGGTATAATGTTAACGTGATGGGTTAGGATTTAGAGTTGGAAGCAAATTAAATTGTCAGATGTATAATATTAACTTGACAAGGATGTGAATGCTAGAGGTTAATATTAACTTAGCATTTGAGGATCTCATTTTCATTGAGAAAACTAAGAGAGTCACTGTTATAGGTGGTTTAATATTAACTTAACAACAAGGAGGTATGATATTTAACTTAGCATTGAATGTCTCGTCCCATAGGAAAAATTGAGAAAATCACTGTCACAGGTGTAGTGTTAACTTGACAGGGATTTATATTGCAATATGAGCAATTTTGGTTAGAGGTGTGATCAGGGTAAAACCAGCACTTGAAAACGTGTGTTTTATAAAATCAATGTGAAAATGTGTGTGCTAATGTTGCCTCGATACTTTCGTTACAGCATTGGCTCAACGGATCGAATCCACAGGAATGGAAGGTGATAGAAGCATTAACAGTCCTTATTCACGTCTTATGCTAACAAGTTCTTTTTTGTTAAAGAATGAGAAAAAGAAAAGAAATCTAGAAGCGATATGTGGAGAAGGTGATGAAATCAGCGATATGAAAACAATGGAGAAGTGGTTGTGGAGTCGGTAAAACAAAACAATCAAATAGAGTTGAAGTGAAAGGTGAAGTGATTTAGGAAGTGGGTTTGAAAACCCAAAGAAGATGAAACAAAGGTGAACTAAAATATTGGTGAAAACATCAATAAGAAAATGATAAAAGATTTTGAAAATTATTTTTAAAACAAAGTAAAAAGAAAGAAGAAAACGATGAAAGAAAACTCATGCCTACTAACTACTAATTGCTCCAATAACCATAATAACCTCTTAGTGATAGTTGCCTCACATGAATCCTTGGCCATCACTAGTCCTTGGCTTCAAGAGACGACACAAAGTATGGCTCATAAGATTGTTCTTCCACATTCAAACCACACATCCATTCCACACAATAAATTGCAAGCTACTATTAGATCTTCAAAACCATGTAGAGGTGAGCATGAAATAAAGAAGACATTGCAAGTTAGCTTGTGAGTGGTTAGATGTTAGAATGTTAGAATGTTAGAATCCATCATCATGAGCCATCAATGGCTCTTGCAAGAGCAAGACCTTGTAGATGCTATTAGATTCATGTGGATTATCAAGTAAGTGCTTAGATTGTTAGTGGTTAGTAGTTGATTACAATGAGAAGAAAACCTAGCTAAGTATCATGTAGAAGATGGAGAAGAGTACAATAGAGAAGAAAAGAGACACTTTTGTATAGATTGTTACTCTTTATTACATTAATATATCTCTCTCTAGAATCAATCTACTATAAGATCTAATAAAGAAAGAAAAATACAAAATAAAAGAAGAAGAAGATCCTACTTTACAACTAAAAGAAAGAGAAAACCTAGCCTACAGCTCTCTGAATCCATTTTTTGCCCAAACTTGCAGTATTTATAGGCAGAAGAAGCATCTAGAAGGCGAGACGAGGCCACGCGTCGAAGATCGACGCGTGGGCCCACAACATTGCCGTGGAAACGCGGAGAGTGCCACATTTTTGCAGTAATACCAGGGACTTAGGTCCCTGGTTTTGGTCCGTGGTTTTGTCCAGCTGCGAGGATCTTCTAAATGGTCTTGGATTTTGGATATTTGGATTCGATTTTCTTCAGATTTGTGCCGAACTTCTGGATCCAATGTATTCTCTAGAAGCTTTTTACCTTGACCTCCAAGTAATGAGATTTAATTACTCAAAATTGGGTTTAATTAGGCTTTTATTCCTACTTTGTCCTTGAACTCTTGATTATCTAGAAAATAGACCAAAAGACGGGTGAGAAGCGTCATTTTATTCATAAATCAGTAGGGAAATGCGATGTAATGATGCAAAATCATAGACTAATCACACCCCCTCACTTATCTTTTTACTCGTCCTGAGTAAAACAAGAAAAATAAAAACTAAATTACAAATGTTATTTCACCACTTTCACAGGTGACGCGACTGCACTGAGAGTGTGTAACAAGCCGTTAAACCTTTAAGTTACCCCTAGAGGAGGAGTTTTATCTCCTGAGGGTTTTCAGCGGATTACACCCATAAAATCTAAAGAAAGAAAGCAAAAGTTAGTGTTTTGAAAACACATTTTGAAAGAGAGAAAAGTTTTTAAAATATTTTTGCAAAAATTTAAGCGATCTAAGATCTTAAGTTCACCAAAAATTATTCTTCCTTAAACTTATTCTATATCCATGATCTTGTTATCAATTAAGGTAAGAATTCAAAATTAGATAGAATAATTTATCCTTCATAAAACCTAGATAATATGCACTTTGTGATAGTGAAGATTTTTGGGATTTCAACTCTAACCGTCAAGCTATTTATTTATATATATTTTTCTTTTCTTTTTTTCTTCTTCCCTTAGTTTTCTTAGGCTTTTTAGTTTACCTAAGTAGTGAGCCTTTAGCCGATAACTCCCAAATCAGATGACATTAGGGCACCAGATGAGAAAATATCTCTCGGGCTTAAGGACTCGAGTAAATAAGGCCACAAAATTTAGGGGGATTATTTGTTTCTTTTGACCACGTTAGGTGTGAATAATCATACTTCTTGAGGCATAGTTATGAAAAACACCTAGAGGGGGGGTGAATAGGTGTGAATGCTAATCTAGTGATCCTTTTTGAACTTTAATTAAATGAGTGATGCAACGATCTCTCAAAACACGACTAAGAGCCGAATACCCCTTGCGAGGTTCTGAACTCCTTCCTCCCAATTCCCCTTAAATGGGTTAGAGGTGCGTAATGCAACCGTGTTGTATTGAGGTGTGATCGATCAATGCCAAGTATGATGATGAAGATGAAATGCTCACAATGTAAAACAACAAGTATAGCAAGTAAGGTAAACAACACAAGATTCCACAAGTAGAGGGTTAGTTCTCAAGCAATAAATTCAAGGCAATATAAAGCAATAGAAATTAAAAGCAAGAAGAACGCAAAGGCAATCGCAAACAAGATGATTTGTTTCGAGGTTCGAGCACACTTGCTCTAGTCCCCGCCTTCACCTCCGTGAAGGGTTTCCACTATCCACCGAGGATGCCTTTACAATTGGGTCTACCGAAGACCGAGCACCGAGCTCCACCGAGTACAAAGGTCCTCTACCGAAGAGGTTGCTCCACAAGAAGGAATTACAAGAACAAAGTGATCACAACTTGATCACTACACTTTTCTCAATTTCTTTTACAAACACTCTCACTTCAATTACAACTTCACTATAGAATGAGTATAGAATTTTTGGCTCTATGAAGTGTGGTGAGAAAACTTCAGTTGTAGAGTGATATAGAGAATCAAACACAACTGAAAAACAATCTTGAAAGAGTAGGAATTGAAGGCTTAAAACAATTTTTCTTTTCTCTTTTGAAAACAACAAAACTTGAGGATTTTTCTAAGTGATGAGGAAGAGAGACTTCTCCTCTATTTATAGGGTTAGAAAATAGGTTAAAAACAATTTCTTTTCACCTAATTCAACCTGCAAAAGCTCCCCAACCACTCTCCAAAAATCTGCTAAAACAGAAAAAGAAACAGTTTTTCAGAAATCCCAAAGAGGAAAGAGCCGTTGCTGTGTTGCAGGCTTGGCGGTCGACCGGTCCGGTCGACCGCCAGCCTAGCTGATATAGCCGTTGGCTCCCGGTCGACCGGTCCGGTCGACCGACCAAAAAAGAGGAAACACAGTTTCCTTCTTCCGGTCGACCGGTCCGGTCGACCGAAATTTCCCGAGAGCAGAAGGCTCTCTGTCGGTCGACCGGTCCGGTCGACCGACGGACATGCACAAACAGTGCATGTCCAGGCACAACGCCGGTCGACCGAGCCGGTCGACCGATGTTGCCTGAGGCTGAAAACTGGGCTGTTTTGAAGAGGGAATTTTTGTGAAAACATTTTGAAAATACCTATAGCTAAGTATTATGCAGAAAATAGTTTATATACATGTTTTAAACAAGTTTTTCAAGATATAAAGCTTTGGTACATGTATATATAAACTAAGGCATATACTAAAGCTTTGGTACATGTTTTTAAACAAGTTTTTCAAAACATAGGAAATACATGAAACAAGTGTGTGTGCAAATCCTAGAGCCAAATTTCCTATATTCAAACTTTAACATTCTAAACTTACAAACTTGCCAAAAAAACTTCAAGGCTATTCTTCAAGGTGGGCTATCTTCACTTGATCTTCAATATTTGCAACTTGAGCCCAAATTGAATTGTCTTGAGTCCAAGAACCTTGTATTTGAGTGAGAGTACTTCTAGTGTGATGATAAACCTGAAACACACTTAAACAACAATTGTTATTAGTACAAATAACTAATATGTTTTGTAATCATCAAAATACACTAAACAAGGGTGATTGTAACCTTGGGCCAACAATCTCCCCCTTTTTGATGATGACAAAACATATAGTTATTAAACAAATAAAGAGAGGAAAAAGCTTGGAAAGCTCCCCCTCAAACAATGCTATGTATCTATCATGAATATGAAAAACTATGAAATCATACATAAAGCATTTGAAAAAAAAAAAAAATCATCACCATAAATTTTGTCAAGGAAAACCAAATAATCAACAAATTTATTATTTTCAAAAATCTAAGTATATTCAAACTAGTATATTTTTCTCCCAACAATTTTAATCAACTTATATTCTTTTTTTCTCCAAACTTATATATTTTTCTCCCCCTTTTTGTCATACATCAAAAAGGGTTAAAACATATCAAAACACAAACATATCAAAACAAAAGCATTTTAAGAATCAATCATACATACATTCAACTCACCACAAATAAAGGAAAATCTTGCATAATCTAAAGGTTTAGTGAAAATATCGGCAAGTTGAAAATCGGTAGAAACATAGTCAATATCAATATCACCTTTTTCAAAGTGATCTCTAAGAAAATGATACCTAATATCAATGTGCTTGGTTTTACTATGTTGATTAGCATTTTTGGTCATGTGA
Source organism: Agave tequilana (assembly GCA_038442645.1). Taxonomy (NCBI): domain Eukaryota; kingdom Viridiplantae; phylum Streptophyta; class Magnoliopsida; order Asparagales; family Asparagaceae; genus Agave; species Agave tequilana. The sequence goes on from JAVJIF010027501.1 coordinate 35,235, forward strand.
ATTGTACTAGTATTATCACAAAAAATCTTAACATGATCAAAATGTAAATCATAGTCAAGGAGAGTATGTTTCATCCAAAGAACTTGTGCACAACAAGCTCCGGCCGCAACATACTCCGCCTCGGCGGTTGATAGGGCTACCGAATTTTGCTTTTTGGAAGACCAAGATACAAGACAATTACCTAAGAATTGACATGTTCCACTTGTGCTCTTCCTATCTACCCTACAACCCGCATAGTCGGCATCCGAAAAACTCTTCATTTCAAATAATCCGGTTTTAGGATACCACAAACCCAATTCAATTGTGCCCTTAAGATACCTAATTATGCGTTTTACCGCTATTAAGTGTGATTCCTTAGGACATGATTGAAAACGTGCACATAAACAAACGGAAAACATGATATCCGGCCTACTAGCCGTCAAATAAAGCAAACTACCAATCATGCTTCTATAAAGTTTAATGTCTACACTTTTACCTTGTTCATCCTTGTCAAGCTTGGTAGTTGTTGCCATGGGAGTTTTGCTTACTTTTGATCCTTCAAGCCCGAATCTTTTGATTAGTTCCTTTGTGTACTTGGCTTGATTGATGAAGATCCCATCCTTCCTTTGCTTGATTTGGAGTCCAAGGAAATAGTTGAGTTCCCCCATCATAGACATTTCAAATTCATCCTTCATGCATGACTCAAAAACTTTGCAAAGAGATTCATTAGTAGAACCAAAAATAATATCATCTACATAAATTTGCACAATAAGAATATTTTTTTCTACATGTTTTGTAAACAATGTTGTGTCAATTTTACCTTTCTTAAAACCATTGGAAATCAAAAATGAAGACAATCTTTCATACCAAGCCCTAGGGGCTTGTTTTAAACCATAAAGAGCTTTGTCTAATTTAAAAACAAAATCCGGATATGTAGGATCAACAAACCCGGGGGGTTGTTCAACATACACTTCCTCTTCAATAAAACCATTTAGAAAAGCACTTTTAACATCCATTTGAAATAATTTGAAATCTTTATATGAGGCAAATGCTAGTGTCATCCGTATGGCTTCAAGCCGTGCTACGGGTGCAAAGGTTTCTTCAAAATCGATCCCTTCGATTTGAGTGTAACCTTGGGCAACTAACCTAGCCTTGTTTCTAACTACATTACCCGATTCATCCAACTTGTTCTTAAAGATCCACTTAGTACCAATTGTTGGTCTATCGTGGGGTCTAGGAACAAGGTGCCATACTTGGTTGCGCTCAAATTGATTGAGCTCTTCTTGCATAGCTAGCAACCAATATGAATCGGCCTCGGCCTCGAGGACATTTTTGGGTTCAATGTGTGAAATAAATGCAAAGTGGCCACAAAAATCTTGAATTTTAGAACGAGTAGTTACGCCTTTTGATACTTCACCTATGACGAGGTCCTTGGGATGATGAGGGTTGAATCTCCAATCCTTAGGTAGTGGTTGAGTAGGCTCCACCTCATTTGTTTGATGCTCATTTCCTTGGGCCTCTTCCACTTTGGCTTCACTTCCATCATCATCCTTTGGCTTGTCTCCCATGGTAGAAGCATCCTCCAAGGTGACTTTCTCCAAGCCTTCATGCAAGGCATCTATTTCTACAACATTCTTAACAAACTTGTTAGATTCCTCAAACTTAACATGAATAGACTCTTCAATAGTCAAAGATGATCTAATGAAAACTCTATAAGCCTTACTAGTGTTTGAGTAACCTACAAAAATAGCCTCATAAGATCTAGCATCAAACTTTCCTAAATTATCTTTTGTGTTTAAAACAAAGCATTTGCAACCAAAAACTTTAAAATAGGAAACATTAGGTTTTCTAGAAAAATACATTTCAAAAGAAGTCTTAGTAGTATTTTTACATAAGAAAACACGATTTGATATGTAGCATGATGTATTAACGGCCTCGGCCCACAAATAATGTGGTAGACCGTATTCACTTAGCATTGTCCTAGCCATCTCTTGTAATGTTCTATTTTTCCGTTCAACTACTCCATTTTGTTGTGGAGTTCTAGGACAAGAAAGTTCATGCTTTATTCCATGTTCATCACAAAAAGTGGTAAAGGGTTGGTTAATGAATTCACCTCCTCTATCACTTCTTATTCTCAAAATCAAAGAATCTTTTTCTTTTTCTACTCTTTTCTTAAAAGTTTGGAAATACGAAAATGCTTGGTTTTTATGTTCAAGAAAGAAAACCCATGTAAATCTTGAAAAATCATCAACCAAAACATAAGCAAATCTATTCCCACTTAGACTTTTGGTTTGTGTTGGGCCAAATAGATCCATATGGATTAACTCCAAGGGACGTGATGTCATGATATCCTTAATTGACTTGAAAGAAGACTTAGTTTGTTTCCCAAATTGACATGAGTCACAAACTCGGTCCTTTTCAAAATTCAATGAAGGAATACCTTTCACCATTTCCTTTGAATTTAATCTAGAAATATGATCAAAAGAAATATGCCCTAATCTCCTATGCCACAACCAAGAGTCATCATCGAGGGCTTTTAAACAAGTAATATTACAAGTCATATTTAACATATCAATCATATAAACATTGCTTTCACGAAAATCGGAAAATACACAAACATTGGAAGTTCTATCAATTACTTTACAAGCAACATTGTCAAAAACTACATCAAAACCTTTATCACAAAGTTGACTAACACTCAAGAGATTATGCTTGAGGCCATCAACTAAAACCACATTTTCAATTAAAGGAGAGGTGCCAAGTTTTACATTACCAATACCGATGATTTTACCCTTGGCGTCATCTCCGAAGGTGACGGTGCCACCTTCATGATATCTTGATAGGGTTGCAAAGTTGTTGATGTCCCAAGTCATGTGCCTTGAGCAACCGCTATCAAGATACCACAAACCTCTACGTCGTTGGGCTTTGGAAAGTACCTACATCATTTAAAACAATTGTTGACTTTGGTACCCAAACTTTCTTGGGTCCTTGAAAGTTAGTGTTACGAACCCAAACATTATGATGTGATGCACTTAGTCTATCATAACAAAAATTTGCTAAGTGTCCTTTCCGCCCACAATGTGAACATGAGTACACTTTTCTATACATGAAAGCATGATGTGTAGTGTGAGCATGTTTTGGGGTTTTGCCATGTTGTTTAGGTTGCGTAGCATGAACATGAACATGAGCATGAGCATTTTTCTTTGGGGCTTGTTTCTTAGGAAACATAGCCTCAATTTTCTTCTTGTTAAACTCACAATTTTTTAAAACAACACTTAATGAATCTAATCTTTCCTTAAGCATAGAAACTTCATTAGAATCAATTAGTGGGGCCTTACCTTTGCAAGAAATCTTATATTTTTCAAAATCATTTTTAGTAGTGGTCAAGGTGGAAACCAAATCATCCTTTTCTTTTGTAAGAGTAAAAACTTGATGACTTAAAGATTCATTTTCCTTTTTCATTTTTAAATACTTTTTCTTCAAGAAATCATAATTTTGTGATAACTCAACAAAAGCTTCTCCTAGTTCATCCATGGAGAGTTCATCATCAAAAGGGGTGGAAGGGGTTACCTTGCTTGTGCTTTCATTGGCCATGAAGAACATGTTGGCGGTGTCAATCTCTTCTTCAGATTCGGTCTCCGAATCCCAAGTTGCCTTCATAGCCTTCTTCTTGTATGGCTTCTTTGATGTGGAGGGCTTTGCTTTGTCCGGACACTCCGCAACTATGTGTCCCGGTTTTTGGCAATTGAAGCACACAATCTTCCTTTCTTCTTTGCCTCCTTGCCATCTCCTTCTACCTTGAAACTTTGCCTTATTGTACATCCTCCGAACATTTTTGACTAGAAGTGAGAGCTCTTCGTCATCTTCTTCTTCATCATCTTCGTCGGAGTGTGATGATTGACACTTGAAGGCAATAGTCTTCTTCTTGGTAGGAGCCATGTCCTCTCTTGCTTTCCTTTCCATCTCATGGGTTTTGAGGTTCCCAATGAGACCTATAAGCTCCATCTCTTCATTGTCGTTGAGTTCCTTCAAGGTTGTTGCTTTAACTTCCCATGAAGGAGGAAGAGCCCGGATGATCTTCCTTACTCTTTGATCATTGTTGATATCTTCACCTAAAGAAGAGAGTCCATTAGTAATCTTGGTAAACCTTGTAACCATATCATCTATGGTTTCATTGTCTTGCATGCTAAATGTTTCATATTGAGACCGAAGAAGGTCAATCTTAGCCTTCTTAACTTGTGAGGTCCCCTCATGAGTGACTATCAAGTGTGACCAAATCTCAAATGCGAATTTGCAATGTATAACCCTAGCTATGTCATCATCATTTAGGGCTTGTAGAAGTGCATAGTGAGCTTTGGCATTGGCATCGAATTCCTTAGTCTCTATTTCGGACCAAGTGGATTCGTCACCGGGGGGTACACTAAAGGACTTAGTCACGGCCTTTGCAACTCGGCTACCTAGAGATTGCAAAAACACGGTCATCTTAACCTTCCATATGGGAAAGTTAAGTCCATCAAACTTAGGAGGGGTCTTAATTCCATCGGCCATTTTTACTATATGAATATGAATGAAATGATTAGCAAATTAGGATCTTCTCTAAGGTTGTTAAACCAAATCCTAGAGTCCAAGCTCTGATACCAATTGAAAAACACCTAGAGGGGGGTGAATAGGTGTGAATGCTAATCTAGTGATCCTTTTTGAACTTTAATTAAATGAGTGATGCAACGATCTCTCAAAACACGACTAAGAGCCGAATACCCCTTGCGAGGTTCTGAACTCCTTCCTCCTAATTCCCCTTAAATGGGTTAGAGGTGCGTAATGCAACCGTGTTGTATTGAGGTGTGATCGATCAATGCCAAGTATGATGATGAAGATGAAATGCTCACAATGTAAAACAACAAGTATAGCAAGTAAGGTAAACAACACAAGATTCCACAAGTAGAGGGTTAGTTCTCAAGCAATAAATTCAAGGCAATATAAAGCAATAGAAATTAAAAGCAAGAAGAACGCAAAGGCAATCGCAAACAAGATGATTTGTTTCGAGGTTCGAGCACACTTGCTCTAGTCCCCGCCTTCACCTCCGTGAAGGGTTTCCACTATCCACCGAGGATGCCTTTACAATTGGGTCTACCGAAGACCGAGCACCGAGCTCCACCGAGTACAAAGGTCCTCTACCGAAGAGGTTGCTCCACAAGAAGGAATTACAAGAACAAAGTGATCACAACTTGATCACTACACTTTTCTCAATTTCTTTTACAAACACTCTCACTTCAATTACAACTTCACTATAGAATGAGTATAGAATTTTTGGCTCTATGAAGTGTGGTGAGAAAACTTCAGTTGTAGAGTGATATAGAGAATCAAACACAACTGAAAAACAATCTTGAAAGAGTAGGAATTGAAGGCTTAAAACAATTTTTCTTTTCTCTTTTGAAAACAACAAAACTTGAGGATTTTTCTAAGTGATGAGAAAGAGAGACTTCTCCTCTATTTATAGGGTTAGAAAATAGGTTAAAAACAATTTCTTTTCACCTAATTCAACCTGCAAAAGCTCCCCAACCACTCTCCAAAAATCTGCTAAAACAGAAAAAGAAACAGTTTTTCAGAAAATCCCAAAGAGGAAAGAGCCGTTGCTGTGTTGCAGGCTTGGCGGTCGACCGGTCCGGTCGACCGCCAACCTAGCTGGATATAGCCGTTGGCTCCCGGTCGACCGGTCCGGTCGACCGACCAAAAAGGAGGAAACACAGTTTCCTTCTTCCGGTCGACCGGTCCGGTCGACCGAAATTTCCCGAGAGCAGAAGGCTCTCTGTCGGTCGACCGGTCCGGTCGACCGACGGACATGCACAAACAGTGCATGTCCAGGCACAACGCCGGTCGACCGGGCCGGTCGACCGATGTTGCCTGAGGCTGAAAACTGGGCTGTTTTGAAGAGGGAATTTTTGTGAAAACATTTTGAAAATACCTATAGCTAAGTATTATGCAGAAAATAGTTTATATACATGTTTTAAACAAGTTTTTCAAGATATAAAGCTTTGGTACATGTATATATAAACTAAGGCATATACTAAAGCTTTGGTACATGTTTTTAAACAAGTTTTTCAAAACATAGGAAATACATGAAACAAGTGTGTGTGCAAATCCTAGAGCCAAATTTCGTATATTCAAACTTTAACATTCTAAACTTACAAACTTGCCAAAAAAACTTCAAGGCTATTCTTTAAGGTGGGCTATCTTCACTTGATCTTCAATATTTGCAACTTGAGCCCAAATTGAATTGTCTTGAGTCCAAGAACCTTGTATTTGAGTGAGAGTACTTCTAGTGTGATGATAAACCTGAAACACACTTAAACAACAATTGTTATTAGTACAAATAACTAATATGTTTTGTAATCATCAAAATACACTAAACAAGGGTGATTGTAACCTTGGGCCAACAAGTTATCCAGCTTAATAAGTGATTTTTTTCATCATATATACCACACACACACACACACACACATATATCTATATATATTTTGCTTTATGGCATTTTAGGTTTTTCTTCATATATATATATATATATATATATATATATATATATATATATATATATATATATGTATGTATGTGTGTGTAATATATATGTATATATATGTGTGTGTGTGTGCGTGCGGTATATATATATTTCATCATATATACCACACACACACACACACACATATACATATATACACACACACACACAGATATATATATATATATATATATGTATGTATGTATGTATGTATTCCTTTATGGCATTTTAGGCCTTTGTTTTCATCCCAAAAATGTGTAAGATTGAAGTGCATACTATCAAAATCAAAAAAAATTCAAGATAAAATTATCTCTCCAATCTCTTTTACTTAACCTATAATTTTAAACAAGATCCATTATTTTGACTAGGCTTAAGATGTCATAATTAGGGCTTAATTTCTAAGATCATCTTAATTTTCTTAAAAATAGATCAAAACTTTGTCTCTTGTTTCAAAAAGTTTTTGAAGAAAGGGAAAAATTCCTGTATAAAAACGAAAAATTCTAAGAATATCCTAAAAGAAGTGAAAAAGAAAAAATCTAAAAAACTCTACATTAGTAGACTCTCCCCCACGCTTATCTCATGCATTGTTCTCAATGCATCATGAATGTATGAATGCATGAAACACATAGAGAAGGAAGAAAAAATCACCTCAAGGTAGTGGTCTGATTGGTCCACGAAATGTAACCCAATTCAAAGATTGTGGAGTTTGGAGGAACCCACCAGTGACCTCTTTAATATAACCCATTATTATGATGTCAACATGAATGATTTTTATTAGGACTTTTACCCCATCTAATTTCCAAATTTTCAAAATAATTTTGGAGTCATTATTTTCAACACCTTTGTCCAAAATGGAGTATGAAAAGATGGAATGATCGATTTGGACTTAGGGAGTACAAGAACTATGATCAACTCAGGAAACTGGCTGAAGTCTAGTGAAAGTTCAGGAGTCGAAATTTATTCAGAAAGTTGGTCTAAATCAAGAAGTTGAAACTCAAGCCCACATTCATTTTCCCACAACGGAATGTGACTTTCTAAGATTGGTGATTGAAGTTCAAGAATGACAGGTATGAGAATCAAAACTGACTCTAAAATGTTGCTCAAATCAGGTAGTAAAATAGGAGTCAATATTGATTCAGAGATTTGAACTGATCACAAATTTTAGGATCGAAGTCACATTCTTGTCGAGTTCAATTTCTTTGGAAAAAACTTGCCAATTTGTCAATGTGACTCTCAAAAGTATGGTATTGGTTAAGTTCAATATGATGATCATAAAAGATGGGTGTGGGTGATTCAATTTCACGATGGACTGGCACAAGATCCAATATTGACTTAGGAAAAAGATTGCAATCAGGTGAAGACACCAGAGTCATTATTGAATCAGGATGTGGAATTGAATTACCAAGTTGAGATTCAGGATCACATTCATTCTAAAGTTCAATCTTGGAAAAGGAATAACTTGCCAAAATGTCAATATGGTTCTCAAAATTTTGATGTTGGTCAAGTTCAAATGGGTATGCTGAAATTGAATCTTGGTTTTTAAAACAACATGATTCCTGGTCTAGATCGATAGAGTTAGAGATATCTGGATTAGTCAAAGGTTGATAAGAGTGAGTTTCCTCATTCCTATGAATATTGAACAATTGACTCAGTTGTGCTTCTAACCTATCGATAGACTGGGTAAAGATTTTTGAAATTGTTGCGAGGTCTCATGCAAGATTTCTATACTCTTTTCTAGCTCAGTTTTTTTCTTCAAATGGTTGTTCTAGAAACGGAGTGTGGGAATCTTGGTTTTGGAAAAATTGTGAAGATTGTGAGTCCAACAAGTTTTGAGATTGTTGCTTGGACTCACGCAATAGTTTTATACTCGTGTCTAAGACTGATGGCTGGTCATTTTAAAAAGGTGGGACTGAATATGATCTTGGAAATATTATGGAATTAAGGAGGCCAACATTTACTGAAATTTTTGTTTGGCCTCCTTCATGACTTCTATACTCTTTTCAAACTCATATTTTTCTTCAATTGGTTCTAGAAAAAGAGTAGGAAGCAAAATTAGGGAATGAATATTGTGAAAATTGTGGACAAGGTGGTTGAAAATTTGACTCAGGGGAGGTGAATCCCCATTTACTCTATGAAGAGTGAAAATTATTTTGAAAATTATAGTCATTAGAATAGGGTTATGGGTTATATTGAGTTGGATAAATCCAATCTGGCCTATTCGATTGGTTCATACTATACAAAGTCAGGTTGGAGTTATCCGAATCAAATGAGGTTGGTGTGAAGTATGGATTCATATTAGGATTGAAAAAATTATTTTGGTTGAATTCTATTTCACAAACAATCACAAACAAAAAATAAAAAATAAACAAACAAACAAAAACAAAGAAAAAATCAAAACCAAGCCTATACCAAGGTTGACCTAGACCTAGACGACTCCTAACTGGTCGATTACCTGGGGGAGGTTATTGTATGAATCCGACCACAAGCTAATCGGTCAGGTGGGGGTAAAATACGGTGAGAGGTATCCGTGTGTAAGCAACGGGCCTTAATTATGCCAAACCACGGTATTTTTGAGGCGTAACCTCTTAATCCCCAACCTTAGACACTGATTTTACCAGAGTATGATTCATTCAAGTTTTACCTTCAATCAATCTCTTAATGAGTCCAAGATGTCCCTAGGGGCTAACATCTATCAATTTTTATTAAGGCTTGGGTTGTGTGAGTGGAAGATGATTTTTGGACGAAGGAAGGGTGATGAATTCACTACCTTATCTTGTATTAGGTTTGGCCCTTAATTTCAATTCGTGCAAGTGTACAATATGGACAAGAATATAACACAAAGTGAGTAAATCACCCACGTGTTTGTCCTATGCTATATGCAATTCCATATGTACACCTCAGTTCAAATCACAACAGCAGAACAAAATATAGTATATTGGAATTGAATTGACATGTGCCTAAATGCAAATGTCTAAACCGTTTTAAAAATGTCCAATTACAGTATTTTAGTTCTTTAATTTATTGCAGTGTTTAGGCAATCAAGGCAGGAAACTAACAGTATAAATCTACTAACTATTACAATATGCACAACCCAGTAAAACGAGAGACAAATTGGACACAAAATTGTTGCGAAACTGCGCCTAATGTCGCGTTTGCGTGGCTTTTTTGTGGAAGCAGGGTCCCTGCTTTCAAGAGCAGGGAGCTACAATGCTAATAGGTGTTCTGTATTATTAAGTTCCTATAAAAATTGACTTGCACACCAAAACAGAGAAGAAAATGTTAATAAAAACGTGATATCAAAACCATTCCCGTTCCCAGCAATGGCACCAAAGTTTTTGATGGGGATAAAACCAGTACTTGAAATTGTGTGTTTAATGAAATCAATGTGAAAATGTGTGTGCTAATGTTTCCTTGATACTTCCGTTATAGTATTGGCTCAACGGGTCGAATCCACAAGGACGATAGGCGATAGAAGCATTAACAGTCCTTATTCACGTCGTATGTTTACAAGTTCTTCTCTGTTAAAGAATGAGAAAAAGAAAAGAAAAAATTTTAGAAGCGATAGGTGAAGAAGGTGATGTGAAAATAATGAGAAGTGATTGTGGAATCGGTAAAATAAAACAATCAAATAGAGGTGAAATGAAAACTGAAGTAATTTAGGAAGTGGGTTTGAAAATAAAAAGAAGATAAAACAAAGGTGAACTAATAAGTTGGTGAAATATCGATAAGAAAATGATAAAAAGATTTTGTAAATTGTTTTTAAAACAAAGTAAAAGGAAAGAAGAAAACGATGAAAGAAAACTAATGGCTACAACAACTAATTGCTTCACTAACCATGCTAACCTCTTAGTAATAGTTGCCTCACATGGATCCTTAGCCATCACTAGTCCTTGGCTTCAAGAGACGATACAAAGAATGACTCATAAGATTATTCTTTCACATTCAAATCACACATCCATTCTGCACAATAAATTGCAAGCTACAATTAGATCATCAATACCAAGTAGAGGTGAGCATGAAATAAAGAAGACATTACAAGTTAGCTTGTTAGTGGTTAGATATTAGAATGTTAGAATGTTAGAATCCATCATCATGAGTCATCAATGGCTCTTGCAAGAGCAAGGCCTTGTAAATGCTATTAGATTCATGTGGATTATTAGGTAAGTGGTTAGCTAGTTAGTGGTTAGTAGTTAGATTGCCATGAGAAGAAAAACTAGCTGAGCGTCATATAGAATATGGAGAAGATTACAATAGAGAAGAAAGGAGACGCCTTTATATAGATTGTCACTCTCTATTACATCAATATCTCTCTCTCTCTCCAGAATCAACTCAGCCCTATTACAAGATCTAATAAAGAAAGAAAAATACAAAATAAAAGAAGAAAAAATCCTGCTCTACAACTAGAGGAGAGAGAAAACCTAGCCTACATCTCTCTGAATCTATTTCTGGCCCAAACTTGCAGTATTTATAGGCAGAAGAAGCATCTGGAAGGCGAGACGAGGCCACGCGTCGAAGATTGACGCGTGGGCCCACAAGATTGCCACAAAAATGCGGCAGTCACCATTGTCACGGCAATACCAGGGACTTAGGTCCCTGGTTTTGGTCCATGGTTCGTCCCGTTGTCAGGATCTTCTAGATGGTCTTGGATTTCGGGTGTTTGGATCCGGTTTTTTTCAGATTTGCACCCAACTTCTGAATCCAATGTATTTTCTAGAAGCTCTCTAGCTTGACCTCCAAGTAATGAGATTTAATTACCTGAAATTGGGTTTAATTAGGCTCATATTCCTATTTTTCCCTCGAACTCTTAATTATCTGTAAAATAGACCAAAACACGGGTGAGAAGCGTCATTTTATTCATAAATCGGTAGGAACATGCGATGTAATGATGCAGAATCGTAGACTAATCAAGGTGTAGTGTTAACTTGACCGGAAGATTTTGTAATTTGAGCAATTTGGTGGACTTGTCATTCTATTGAAGAGAATTGGCAAGTTGAAATTTTGGTGAGAGGTGTAGTATTAACTTAACTGAGAGTTTTGCGATTTGAGCAACTTGGTGGACTTGTCATTTTATTGAAGAGAACTGGCAAGTTAAAATTTTGATCAGAGGTATAGTATTAACTTAACCGAGAGTTTTGTGATTTTAGCGAGTAATGGACTTGTCATTCTATTAAAGAGAATTAGCAAGTTGAAATTTTGTCCACTGGGGATATTGACAGAAATCACTGTCAGAGGTATAATGTTAACTTAACAGTAGGGGATGCAAGAGGTACAATGTTAACTTGACATGTTTGATTTTGTGATTATTTAACTGAGAAAATAAATACAAATTTTTTTTGAGGTCTTACCATTCCATAGATGGGAATTGGTAAGGGATTTTGGAGGGAAGCGGAAACAAGTCCCTCAGGATTTTTAGCAAACTCTCAGCTATCAACAGATTTGGTATGCCTTTACCCACTATCGTTTGAGTTGGCCTAGCCATGCTATTTCCCTCAGCATGATGAGTTGTTGAGAATTTTTTGTTGGACTTAAATACCAACTACTTCCTTGATCCTTTAGCCGTCGGAGGTGTCGGATGTAGTGTAGATAAACTAGAGAAGAGTGACAAGGCTAAAACTTGACATTTTGCCTTTATCCTTTCTTTAATGTTTACATCATGCATTATGGTATAACTAATGTTTGGTCGGCTTGACATCAACCGATCGCGAAGTGGTCTGTTGAAGGAAGTAGCTCTTCTTTGGTGCTCCTCTAAACATCTTGGATCTTGAAGCTTTGATCAGAGGTGTAGTGTTAACCTGATCATGAGATGAGTTGCAAAGATAAAACTAAAGTTTCATACTTTGTCTCTTTAATATTAACATCATGCATCGTGATGTCAATAATGCTAGGTGCTCGGTGTCGATTGAACGTAATGCGATCAGTTGAAGGAAGAAGCTCTTCTTTGGCGCTCTTCTAAATATCTTGGATCTTGAAGCTTTGATCAGAGGTGTAGTGTTAACTTGATCATAAGAAGGGTCCTGTTAAGGATAGTACTTCTTCAAAAATCTACCGTTTATAGGCATCATGAGTGTATCGCTGTCCGGAGTTATGGGGCGGTATGCTCCATTTGAGTAAACTGACTCTATCACAAATGGTCCTTCCCATCTGGGTTGAAATTTTTCTTTTGTCTTATGTGTCATAACCATGGGTCTTCTGACAGCCAAGACAAGATCGCCTTTCTTGAAAATCTGTTCTCTAGCTTTCTTATTGAAGGCTCTAGAAATCTGAGCTTGATAGAACTCGATTTGTTGTTAGGCTTGCAGACATTCGTCATCTAAAGCTTCCAACTCTTAGAGACACTATCGATGCTTTTCCTTATCTACCATTTTGCTTGTCAAGGTAACTCGCAAAGATGGGATCTGGATCACCAGTGGGAGTACAGCTTTACATCCGTACGCTATGAAAGCCAGCGTGGCTTTCTCGGGGTTCTCACCATTGTGCGGTAGGCCCACAAGCATTCGCCTAATTTGTCATCCCAGTCACGTTGACTTTTCGAGATGAATTTCTTGAAAAGCTTTCCCATAGTTTTGTTGAAGGCTTCTTCAAGGCCATTAGCACTGGATAGTATGTCATTGATGACACACTTTGGATTTTGAATTTTTTACAGAACCTTTGAAATGCTTGGCTGACGAATTGGGGTGTCGGGGACGATTCGTCGAGGTATACCGAAGCGGTAGAGCACGTGATGTTTGATGAACTTGATGATATTTGGTGTCTTTACTTCCTTCAGGGGAACAACTTCCGCCCATTTAGAAAAGTAATCCGTTATGGCCAAGATGAAGCGATGTCCTTTGGATGTTGGAGGACTGATGGGTCCAATCACATCCATTCCCCACATCTTGAATGGTAATGAGGAGGATGTTGGATGAAGATGTTCCAGTTCTTGATGGATAAGTCACCGTAGATCTGACAGGCATGACATCACTTAGCATAGGCGATGGCGTCAGGAATCATCTTCGGCCAATAATAGCCAAGTCTTCTGAGCCAGTCTTCAAGCTTAGGTACGGGTTGGTGAGATCCATACATACCGTCATGGGCTTCTTTGAGTGCCTCCTGTGCCTCTTTGTGTGAAAGGCATCGGAGTAGGATTCCATCATACGATCGACGATACAACATTTGCATGATCGCATTGTAATATCGAGGAGCTTTCCTTCTGATGGCAGCTGCCTCTTTGGGGTCGTTCGGTAATATTCCATATAAGACGAAGTCGATATAAGGGAATCACCAATCTAGGTTTGAGATTTGTCGAAGTCTCGAGAACTTTTTTGACTTGAAGGTCTCCTTCTAGAGTTTTACTATCTTCAAAGGAGAATTTGCAATAGTACACGTCATGACTGTAGACGAGTACCCTCTCTATGGCTCCGATAGGAAGGGCCAACGAAGCGGCGAGGGACGCCAGTGCATCTACATGTGCATTTTGCTGACGCGGTACATGGCCAATGTAGAAGTTTTCAAACTTCTCTGCCATGATAATGGTCACGTTGTGTTAGGGCACCAAGTCTTCATGTCAGACTTTGTACTCCCCGCAAACATGGTTGATGATGAGTTTTGAATCACCATATGCTTCTAGATTTTTGACTCCAATCTCTTCAGCAAGTTGCATCCCGATCAAGAGAGCATTGTTTTCTGAGACATTGTTAGAACTCGGCTTAGTCAATGAGAATGCATAAGGGATCACATAGTTATGAGGGGAGATAGGCACCACCTCCACACCTGCGATGATATTTACCTCAGGGTTCGTCCTTGATGCTCCATCAAAGAACAGTTGCCACACTTGTTCTTCTAGGGAGGCGTTGATGACATTAACTTCGCAATCTCATCTGAGTGATCATCATAAAGTTTAAAGTTATTGGAACTGGATGATCGGCCAGGAAATCTGCCACAGCTTGCCCTTTGACCGCCTTTTGTGGCATGAATTACATCTCATATTGTGAGAGCAATATGGCCTATTTCGCTAGCCTGCAGTTCAATGAAGATGGTCTAGTGATAAGTAATCGCAAAGGATTAACTCTGGAGATGACTTGAATGCGTTGCCCCATGAGGTAGTGTCACATCTTCTGGACAACGAAGACCAATGCTAAGCATTCCTTTTTGATTAGGTTATAACGGTGCTTAGGCCCAATATTTGTTCTACTTATATAGTAGATCGCCTGTTCTTAGTTTTGATCATTATTTTGGGCTAGTAAAGCTCCCAAAGAATGATCTACCGCTCGAACATATAGCAGGAAGGGTTTTCCTGATACTGGAGCAACCAGAAAGGACGGGTGTGTGAGATACTCTTTGATCTCCTCGAATGCTTCATGGCAAGCATTGTCCCAAATGAATGAGATTTCCTTCCTCATTAACTTAGTGAAGGGTTAGCAGTGCCCTGAGAGATTCAAATAAATTTCCGGATGTACTCCAGTCATCCCTGTAAACTTCTGAGTTCTTTGAGATTTCTCGGAGGTTGCATCTCTTGAATGGCACGGATTTTCTCTGGATCGAGGTGAATTCCTTTGGATGTAATAACAAATCCAAAAAATTTGCCACTGGCTACCCCCAGGAAGGATTTGGTTGGGTTCATCTTCAATTGATGAGCTCGCATGATGTCGAACACTCTCTTTAGGTCTGCGAGGTGATCGCCTTTCTCGTGACTTTTCACGACAATATCATCAATGTAGCATTCTACGATTTTACATATATGCTCATGAAAGATCGTATTCATGGCGCGTTGATATGTTGCATCGGCGTTCTTCAAGCCAAAAGGCAATACTGTGTAGTAGTATACTCCCAAAGGCATCGTGAAAGAGGTGTGCTTTTCATCTTCAGGGTACATCTTTATTTGGTTATACCCTGAGAAGCCATCCATGAAAGACATCCTCTCAAAACCGTATGTGTTGTCAATTATAACATCTGTGATCGGGAGAGAGAATTCATCTTTAGGGTGATTGGTCATCAATAATGCATATTATTATTCACATTTTCATGCTTAATTTTTGTTAAATATAACTATTTAATTCATTTATTATTTAGTGATGTGCATGCCCCTATTTAATTCATTTATTATTTAGTGATCTGCATGTCTCCATAATACAAGAGAAAGCCCAAAAGAAGCCTAAAAGTCCACAAGAATTATGAAAATAAAGATTAATTGGGAAGATAAAGGAAACATATTTTCTATCTCATTTAAATTTGGCTTTTAAATTAATTTGATTTAAAATCTAGAGGAGGAGAAAGATAGAATAAGATGAATCCTCATCCTAATTAAAGATAGAGGTGGACTTCTATTTAAATCTGATTGCTTGCACAACAAGATGAAGATAAAGAGAAAAATCTAAATTTAACTCAAAATTAGAGATAACTTGATCTCCAAGTTATCTAGGAGATCATATTTTAAAATTCAGAGATAAACTGAAGATTCAGAGGATAGATCACCAGATGGATGAACCAGAGGAGGCCACGCGCCAAAGCGCGTGACAAAATCCACTCTTTTGCTGTGAAAAAGCGGCAAAAGCCCCGTTTTGTGGCTCTTTGGAGTCAGTTGGTGTGGCGGTTAAGGGACAGTGTTGCATTGGGACTCTACTTCTCAAATCCCCTATAAATACCCCTGCAGAGCAACAGAGGAATCGCAGATCTCAGAAGCTCAAGCTTAAGGTTTTTTTAAATCCACTTTCTTTCCGATTTTACTTATATTTTTCTAGTTTTTTTCTACTTTGAAGAAGAATCGAAGAGAGGAGAAGGCTTTGTACTGAGTTGGTGACAGATTCAAGAAAAGTTCTTATTTTCTTTCAATCTCTTTTATTGCTATTTTTATTTGTGTTTCTTTTATTCTAGTTTCATCTCTTTTATGCAACCTTTAAATACCATGTTTAATTCTACTATGAATATGTGTAACTAATTCTTTAGTAGCTTGCTATTCTCTCCACCAACTAAAACCTAGATCTATAAAAATAAATTGATTGAACTCTATGCATGTTAGAAACCCTGGAGTCAGTAAATAATTCTTGAAGATTAGTCATGATTTGAGTTAAAATAGCTTTAGTGTATATTATTTAATAATTTTTTTAGTTTATATTTAGATGCTTTGATGGCTTAACGTTAAGTTAAAACTACTTTTCTTATGCTATACTTTGAGACTTCGATAAACTATGCTTAATTTTATCTATTGTATTATAATCAGGGTTTACTTTCTATCTTATTTTTCTTTCTTTAGTTTGAAGCAACAATCTAGGGCTAATCTGTATAGCTTCAAAATGATATTTATTCTTGATAGACTAGTATTTGGTTGTGATAGATGATTAGTTGGCTATGTCTGTTCTTTCTTTTTAAAACCTTTGCTTACAATCTTAATTCTTTTTTTCAAGCTATTTGTTAGAGAATTCGTTCCGAAAAGCTTCCATCGCATCCTTACCTGTGGATCGACCCGTCTAGCCCTTGCTACGCGGTTACATTGAAAAGAGACTAAGAATTTTCTAACTTTAACCTTGACTTTATTTTCAATTCATTTTGTCTTACTCAATTAAAATTTTGGCATCGTTGCCGGGGAGGGAACGACATGATATTCTCTAAAAAACTAATTATCTTTTTTTGTTTGCAGGATCTGATAACAGGAAAACTAGCTGCAGCTAAGAACATATAGCTACTCTGTGCCTCTGTCCTAGAAGGCAGAGCAACAAAGCCTACTAAATAGCCACGCAAACGTAGCAATTGCCGCATTTTCGCAGCATTAGTAGATTACTACTAATTGATCTTTTGTAGGTTACTGCAAATTAAAAAGTTCTATTTACTGCTCTGATAGTTTTTCTCTGTGATCACCCTATACACTGCTAATTAATTAATAATAACCTATTAAAATTTAGACTCTGCATCATAGGCACATGTCTATTTAAATTTTTTTAATTTTTGTTGAAGAGTGCTGGTGACAAGGTACGTCCACATTGCATATAAATTAGGAAGCACCCTTGGCTGATTTACTGCTTTTGAGTGAATTCTTTCCTATTTGTTTGTACACGTGCACTAGTACATTTTAAGGATAAAACTCATAAACAACATAAGGTGGGGGCGTCATTACCCTTTCTTGGCCCACAAACTATTTTCGTTGCACTCACAACCCTAACCCTAAATTAAAAATTGACTAGATGTTGGCCTTAGCTTAACTAGGGCTCATTAAGAGATTGACTGAAGGTGAAAGTTGTTAAAAATTTACTCTCGCCAAATCGGTAACTAGGTTGGGGATTAAGGGGCAAAATCTGAAGGTTGGTGGTTTGGTATAATTGGCACGTATTTGACGGATACTTCCCACCAATCTTGCCACCTACCTGAGCGATTAACTTGTGATTAAGGTCAGCAATATACCTCCTAAAGACAATCTAAAGTTAGGAGTCGTCTAGGTCCAGGCTTACCCTAGATTAGGATTTTTGATTTTTGATTTTTTCTTGATTAATTTGGTGAACTTGTTTGTTTAACTGTGCATGTCAGCTTGGTTGAGAGACCCAGCCACATCTAGACTAATTAGGAACAATTCACCACACAAACCCGATCCACACATGGCACAACCACCATTACTACAGGATAGTTTTTATCCTATTTGGACCTCTCTTCCATCTTGCATTCAGCTCCCTGATGTAGGAGAACCAATTTGAGCTGAACCACAATACATCAATACTCTTCCCAAGTTTCATGGCTTTGAATCTGAGGATGCATACTTTTGCATAAGAAAATTTGAGGAAGTATGTATCATGATAAAAATACCCAACCTAGGAGTAGACGCCATTAAGTGACGTTTTGTCCCATTCTCTTTGAAAGACTTAGCAAACAAATGGTTGTACAGTCTAGAAGTCGGTTCCATATCATCATGGGATAATTTTGACAAGGCCTTCTTGAAGAAGTTCTATCCCATTCACAAGATTGTGCAAATTAGGAAAAATATCTTGCAGTTTAAGCAAATAGTTAATGAACTTTTTTGAAAGTACTTCGAACGTTATAAGGACCTCCTTGCCCAATACCCTCATCATGGGATAGAGAAATGGCGACTTTGCCATGATCTTTATGATGGATTAGAATATCAAATAAAAACCCTATTTCAGGATTCATGTGCCAAAGAGGATTTTTAAAAAGAACGAAGATGAAGGATGGTTATTATATGAAGATTTAACTGATAAGACCATCTAATGGGAATTAACTCTGAAAAAATTTAGGACTAACAACTCTAACTCTTCTAAAGGAGGAGCCCATTCCATTGAGACAAACATAGCTACCGAAGCTAAACTAGCTGCTGTGATGCGAAGACTAGAAGGTCTAGAAGCTAAAGAGCCAGTCTCGGTGAACCAAGTGGGCCCAACACCTTTGGCGGGCTATACTTACTGTCAGGCCATGAACCATGTGTTCGAGAAATGTCCCGTCTTTTTAGCTCATCAAATGTTACCAGAAAATATAAATGCAGCCTTCACAAGGCACGCTAACAATCCATATTCATCCACCTATAATCCCGGTTGGAGAAGTCACCCAAATTTCTCATGGGGCCCAAACAACAATGATCAAGCAAAGCCCAAATTCTCTAACAATTTCCAACAATCTCCTTATCAATAAAATTTTCCCAACCAAAGTCCTCCACCCTCTATCCAAAATTCACACCCTTTTTCCAAAATTCGCATATGGAAACAAGACTCTCCAATTTGGAAAGAAAGGTGGACAGTCTAGTTAAAAGCCAAGAAACACTAGCTCAAGTCATGACAAGGATAGAAATGCAATTCAGTCAACAAGCTAATCCAATTAGTGAAAGACAAAAGGGAACTCTACCAAGTCAACCATCACCAAACCCTAGGAATCCTAGGCAAGCCAATGAGGCTCAAGATCCAAACCAGTGTAACTTGGTTCATACGTTGAGGCCAGGGAAACAAGTTGATAATCAAGTATCCATGCCGCCGGACCCAGCTCAAGCATCCACTCCATCTAGTTCCGCTCCACCTCCAACAAACTCCAAAGAAATCGAAGTTGATAAGTCGGCAAAACAAGTTAACAAATCTATAGCCCCATTTCCAAATAGGCTTAGGAATAATAATAATGCACATATGGAGAAAATACTTAAGGTATTCAATCAAGTTAGGCTTAATATGCCACTTCTTGATGCAATCCAATAAGTCCCTAGTTATGCCAGATTCCTTAAGGACATGTGCACCAAGAAAAGAAAGACAAATGTGCCCAAGAAGATTTTTCTAGCCACTAACATTAGTGACCTATTGTCCAACCAGATCCCAGTCAAGTATAAAGATCCTGGTTGTCTCACCATTTCTTGTACAATAGGTCAAGCCGAAATTAGTAGAGCACTTTTTGATTTGGGAGCAAGCATTAATTTGCTTTCCTTTTTTGTATATTAACATCTTAGGTTAGGCTAACTCAGCCAAACTCCAATTACGATCCAGTTAGCTGACGATCATTAAAGGTTCCAAAAGGAGAAATCAATAATGTCCTTATATGTATAGGGGAATTCATTTACCCAGTGAATTTCATTGTTCTAGAGACACAACCCGTATCAATCCTAGGTCCCAAACTCCACTTATCTTGGGACGTCCGTTCCTCATGACTGCCAATGCAATTATAGATTGTATCAATGGATCCATGAGATTGACCTTTGAAGACATGACTAAGAAAGTCAATGTTTTCAACTTAGGTAAACACCCCTACGACATGGACGACCAACATTTTGAGGTCAACCTAATTGAAAAATGTGACAAGTGAGCATAGAGAGGAGATAGAACTAGAAGCAAAGTGTGATACCAAGTTGGAATCTGAGGATTTCAACTATGACGAGATAGTCAATTCTACGATTGAGTGGGCATCAAGCCCAAGTTCATTAGATCAGGAGATGATTGAGGATTTACCTGCACACAAAAATAAAGAATTTCAAAACTTAGAATACAGAGTGCAAGTACTCAATACTACCGCGATAGCAAGTGGCTATGCGGGTCGTGATCCACAAGGAGGGACTAGCGATGGAAGCTTTTTTAATAAGTTCTCTTTTAAGTTACAAAGTATGGTTAAAGGTCTTCTTTTATTCTTAAAAGAAAAGGAAAAATAAGTTTAAGTCAAGTTAGAAAGAAAGTGGTAGATTGAGAAGGTGAAAAAAATAGAAAATTATATATACAAAGAAATTGAAAAGAGTGATAAAAGAGTTGGGAGGTTGTGATATTGGTGATCTAAATTAAAAGTTAAAAGAAAAGAAAGAAAGGCTAAAAAAAATATTTATTTACCTCTTTGGTGCCTGCTTACCTTTGACTCGTATCGACGATTTACCTTTGCTTGAAAGCGAGCGAAGTATGACATATAGGATCTTCCCCATTCTCGATTTATACTACAAAATGAAGGGGCAAGTTACACTAACATAGGAATGGCTATCCATCACCATAAGCCATCAACGGCACTTGTAAGAGCAAGACAACTTCGAGGCTATCGGAGTCATTTGGATTCACAAGCATAGCAGAGGAAAGCAAACGAAAACAAGAGTAAACAAGAAAAGAAATCTTGATTTGATTCAAATAACAAGGGAAGAAAAGACTTACTTATACCGGTGTCACCTTCAGTACAAGCTTGCTCTCATTCCTCCATGAAACTCTCCTCTCCTCTCAGTTACATGAATAAAACAAAAATATTACAAGAAGAAAAATAAAAAACCTAAGTTACAAACTACAAAATAGCCTAAGTTCTACTCTCTGCTTGGTCCTCCCTCTGCCTCTGATGTGTGGGGTATTTATAGGATAGAAATGGATAAGGCAATGAGTTTAAAGATAAGGGGAGCTGACTATTTCTAAATTTGAATCCTCCCCTTATCTCAAAACTTGATTTGATGGATATTCAGCTCTGATCTGCAGCTTGTTGGCATATTGATTGCTGAATTTCTATTATCGAATGATAGAATTAGAAATAATGATCAACTTAAGAGTTGTATCCCTTTAGGTCTTTTTTCTAGATCATCTTGAATCATCAGATTTGAGATTTAGTAGCGAAAGTTATGATTCAAATACTAAAATGTATCCAGTCAGAATCTGAGTCAAAATTGCTTCATCTCATTCTCTAATCTTCTCTTTATCCATTTATCTCTTTGGATTTGGACTCTATATTTGACGTTATTCTCGGTTGATCTTTAACTTTAACCACTTGATTCACCAAAAACTGAATTTAACCAACTGGATTTGGGATCATCCTCCTCTAACCAAATAAATCTAGTTAAATCTGAATTTAACTGATATTTATTTGATTTTATCCTCTTTCTCTCCATGATTATCTTCTGTAAAATAAACATTTAAGATAAGGAATTTAGCAAATTTATTACATGATAAATATGAAAATGTAATAAAGAATAATGCAATAAATGTGTGCAATCACACCCCCACACCTATCTTTTACTTTTCCTCGAGCAAAACAACAAAACTAAACCAAAAATTATTACACCACTTTCGCAGGTCATGTGATTGCAATGAGCATGTGCAACAAGCCGTTAAACCTTTAGGTTCCCCCTAGATGTCGAGTTTTGTCTCGTGAGGGCTTTCAGTGGATTACACCCACAAAATCCATAAAGAAAGGGAAATAAAGTGTTAGTATTTTGAAAAGACATTTTGAAAGAGAAGAATATTTGAAGTATTACTGTAAGAATTAAGTAATCTATAAGTTATAGAAAAACTGAAATTTTCATTCTTAAGATTAGTCTTAATTCAAAAACTTGTTATCAACCAAGGCACGTAGTCAAACTGTATTTCTCATTTATTCTATTATTTTACCTTAAGTCATATGCACCTTTGTGGCCGTGAAATTTTGACTAAAGGTTCTTTAATTATAACTCTTATGCCTTATTTATTTTTTTATTTTTTTATTTTTTTCATTTTTGGTGATATAATTCCTTAGTTCTATTAGGCTTTCTAATCTGCCTATGTAACGAGCCTTTAATCGATGACTCCCAAACCAAACGGTCTTAGGGCACCGGGTGAGAAAACACCCCCAAGGACTTAAGGGCTCGAGCAAACAAGGCCACAGAACTAAGGATTTTATTATATGAACCGCTTTTAGGCGTGAATACTTATACTCTATGAGGCACAAATACCCAGCTTGATTAGAGGATTTATATATATATATATATATATATATATATATATATATATATATATATTTCTTTTTTTCTTTTTTTTTTAAAATAAGGCATAAGAATCTTTGTTTTTGAACCCTAAGTGTGTAAGTGTATAAAGCATGCATATATCATCAAGATAAAAATCAAGACTAAATTACTTTTTCAAATTTTCTTCCTAACCTTGAAAATCAAATAAATAATTTTATTATGACCAAGTATAAGAAATCCTAATTATGATTCTCCTATTCCTTAAAATTGACTTAATTTCTTACAAAAAATATGTCAAAATATTGTTTCTATTTTCAAAAAGTTTTTAAAAGTAAAGAAAATGTTAAAAAACAAATTTTAAAAAAAAAATTATGTTAGAACCCTCCCCCACACCTATCTCATGCATTATCCTCAATGTATGAATTAATGCATAGATGCATGAAAAAGAAGACAGGGAAAGAAAATATTACCTTATGGTGGTGGTTTTGATGGTGGTCTGAATGGTCCACGAAATGTGGCCCAATCTAATTTGTGTGGAGTTCGGAGGAACCCACCAGAAACCTCTCTAATATAACCCACTAAAATGATGTATGTATGAATAATTTTTATTAAGAATTTTACCCCATCTAATTTTCAAATTTTCAAACTAATTTTAGAGTCATTATTATCAACACCTCTGTCCCAAAATGGAATATGAAAAGATGGAATGATTGATCTAGAATCAGAAAAAGCATGAACTACAATCGACTCAGGGAAGTGACTGAAGTCAAGTAAAGGTTCAGAAGTCAAAATTTATTCAGGAACTGGGTCCAAATGAAGAACTTGAAACTCAAGTCCACATTCATTTCCCCACAATGGAATG
Source organism: Agave tequilana (assembly GCA_038442645.1). NCBI lineage: Eukaryota > Viridiplantae > Streptophyta > Magnoliopsida > Asparagales > Asparagaceae > Agave > Agave tequilana. The sequence goes on from JAVJIF010027501.1 coordinate 58,749, forward strand.
TGACTTTCTAAGATTGGTGATTCAAGTTCAAGAATGACAGGTATGGGAATCAAAACTGACTCTAAAATATTGCTCAATTCAGCTAGCAAAATGGGAGTCAATATTGATTCAGAAATTTGAACTGGATCACAAATTTGAGATTCATGGTCACATTCCTCATTGAGTTCAATTTCGTAAAAATGAGAACTTGCCAATTTGTCAATAAGACTTTCAAAAGTATGAAATTAGTCAAGTTCAATATGATGATCATAAAAGATTGGTAATTCAATTTCCCGATGGACAGGCACAAGATCCAATGTGGATTCTGGAGAAGGATTGAAATCCGGTGAAGACACCGGAGTCATTATTGAATCAGGAAGTAGAATTGAATTACCAAGTTGAAGTTCAGGATCATATTCATTCTCAAGTTCAATTTCAGGAAAGGGATAACTTGCCAAAATATCAATGTGGTTTTCAAAATTTGGAGTTTGGACAAGTTCAGATGGGTGTGCTGAAATGGAATCTTATTTTCCAAAACAACATGATTCTTTGGCTCCAACAAATTGGTTAGCAACATCAGGAATGGTCAAAGGGTGAGAATGGAGAGTTTTGAGTATTATATCTATGTCAAGATTATGAGTGATTTGAGCCTGAGTCATGGCTTCAAGCAGCTTTTCATAGTCGATTGGTTCATCATTTTGTTGCAATTGGGCTTGAAAAGATGAAGTTTTATTTTGGAATTTACGGTGAAATTGTGAGTCCATCATATTTTGTGGTTGTTGCTTGGACTCACGCATACTCATTTTCAAGATTGATGGTTTTCTATTTTGAACTGGTGGAACTGAGTATGAATCTTGAAAATATTGTGAAATTGGGGAGGCCTAAAATTTTCGTTCAGCCTCTTGTATGGCTTCTATACTCTTTTCTAGCTCGAATTTTTCTTCAATGGGTTGGTCTAGAAAAGGAGTATAGGAGTAAAATCGGAAAATGAATATTGTGAAAATTGTGGACAAGGTGGATAAGGACGACAAGTTGGTTGAAAATTGGACTCGGGGGAGGTGAATCCCCATTGACTCTACGAAAAGTTAGAATTATTTTAGAAATTATGGTCATAAGATTGGGGGCATGGGTTGTATTGATTCGGATAAGTCCAACCCGGTGTATTTAGTTGGTTCATATTGTAGAAAATCTGGTTAGAATTATCCGAGTCAAACAGGGTATAATATGGATTACCATTAAATTTTGAAAAATTATTGTTATAAGCCATATCACACAAGAAATGTCAAACACAACAAAAAATAAACAAATAAGCAAACAAATAAAAAGAAAAAAATCTAACCTAAGTTAGGGTAGACCTTAGACCTAGACGACTCTTAACTGGTTAGACTGTCCACGGGGGGTATATTGCTGAATCTGACCACAAGTTAATCGGCCAGGTAGGGGAAAGATCGGTGGGAGGTATCCGTGCCTAAGCAACGGGCCTAATTATGCCAAACCACCAACCTTCGGGGTTTCTCCCTTCAATCCCCAACCTTAGACACTGATTTAGCAAGAGTCATATTTAAATTAACTTTCCCCTTAGGTCAATCTCCTATATGAGTCCGAGATATTCCTAGGGCCAACGTCTACTCAGTTTTAGTTAGGCTGGTTAGTGAGTGAGGAGATGGTTTGTGAGATAAGGGAGGGTAATAACTTTCCCACCTTATCTTGTTTATAGGACAAGCCCTTAAGATTGATTATGCAAAGTGTGCAAGATATAGAAAAGTAACATTCACAAGAAAATATCACCCAAGAATGTTTCCTAAATTATATGCTATGCATATTTACCTTTTGCTCTAGCACTTTTCAACAGTAATGTAAAATGTAAACGAATTAGACACGTGCCTAAATGTAAAGTCTAAACGGTTTAAGCATTTAACAAACATCATTTTACTGTTGAGGTTAAAAAATATGTACAGTGAGATAAAAGAGGAAATAAATAGCTACAGAATTTTAGCTTTGCAATTCAGCCAACTTGCAAAAATACAGGTTAGTAGTTCACTCAGATTGCCACTGGAATATAGTAAATCTCAGGGCTTCTAGGCTCTGCTTTCTAGAGCAGAGTTCAGGGCCACTTATATGTCCACTGTAGCAAAAATTTTCTTATTAAACCTGTACATCAAGAACAAAGAAGAAAGTTAACCAAAAATGTAAATCTAAAAAGAGAATAACTTACAGTCCCACCCCAGCAACGGCGCCAAAATTTTGATTGAGGATTTACCTGCACACAAAATTACAGAATTTCAGAACTTAGAATAAAGAGTGCAAGTACTCAATACTACCGCGATAGTAAGTGGCTATGTGGGTCGTGATCCACAAGGAGGGACTAGCGATGGAAGCTTTTTTAATAAGTTCTCTCTTAACTTACAAAGTATGGTTAAAGATCTTCTTTAGTTCTTAAAAGAAAAGGAAAAATAAGTTTAAGTCAAGCTAGGAAGAAAGTGGTAGATTGAGAAGGTGAAAAAAATAGAAAATTGATATATACAAAGAAATTGAAAAGAGTGATAAAAGAGTTGGGAGGTTGTGGTATTGGTGATCTAAACTAAAAGTTAAAAGAAAAGAAAGAAAAGCTAAAAGAAATACTTACTTACCTCTTTTGTGCCTGCTTACCCTTGACTCGTATTGACGATTTACCTTTGCTTGAAGGCGAGCGAAGTATGACATATAGGATCTTCTCCATTCCCGATTTACACTACGAAATGAAGGGGCAAGCTACACTAGCATAAGAATGGTTATCCATCACCATAAGCTATCAACGGCACTTGCAAGAGCAAGGCAACTTCAAGGCTATCGGAGTCATTCGGATTCACAAGCACAGCAGAGGAAAGCAAGCGAAAACAAGAGTAAAGAAGAAAAAGAAACCTTGATTTGATTCAAATAACAATGGAAGAAAAGACTTACTTACACAGGTGTCACCTTCAGTACAAGCTTACTCTCATTTCTCCATGAAACTCTCCTCTCCTCTCAGTTACAGAAATAAAACAAAAAATTACATGAAAGAAAAATAAAAAACCTAAGTTAAAAGCTACAAAATAGCCTAAGTTCTACTCTCTGCTTGGTCCTCCCTCTGCCTCTGATGTGTGGGGTATTTATATGATAGAAATGGATAAGGAAATGAGTCTAAAGATAAGGGGAGCTGACTATTTCTAAATTTGAATCATCCCCTTATCTCAAAACTTGATTTGATGTGGATATTCAGTTCTGATCTGCAGTTTGTTAGCGTATTGATTGATGAATATATCTTATCAAATGATAGAATTAGAAATAGTTACCAACTTAAAGTTGTAGCCCTTTAGGTCTTCTTTCTGGATCATCTTGAATCAACAGATTTGAGTTTTGGTAGCGAAAGTTATGATTTAAATACTAAAATGTATTCAGTCAGAATCTGAGTCAAAATTACTTCATCTCAATCGTTAATCTTCTCTCTATCCATTTATCCCTTGGATTTAGACTTTGTATTTGACGTTATCCTCGGTTGATCTTTAGCTTTAACCACTTGATTCACCAAAAACTGAATTTAACCAACTAGATTTGGGATCATCCTCCTCTAACCAAATAGATCTAGTTAAATCTGAATTTAACTGATATTTATTTGATTTTATCCTCTTTCTCCCCATGATTATCTTCTGCAAAATAAACATTTAAGACAAGAAATTTAGCAGATTTATTACATGATAAATATGAAAATGTAATAAAGAATAATGCAATAAATGTATGCAATCAGGAGCCAATAAGTCTTACTCCTCCACCTATGAGGTTATCCCCTTCCTTAGAGCTAAAAATATTGCCCAAGCATCTCAAGTGCGCCTACCTAGGTGAACAAGAGACTCTACCAGTTATAGTTGCATCCAACTTAACTAACAGGCAAGAGGAAGACCTTATGACAATCCTTAGGAAGCATAAGGAAGGCATTGGTTGGACGATGGCTGACATAAAGGGATTAGGTCTGACTATAGTGTAACTCTGAATCTTTCTATATGAAGAGGCAAAATCAAAGAGGGAACCGCAGCGTAGGTTAAATCCTATCATGCAAGAAGCGGTACGAGCTGAAATGGTGAAACTTTTAGATAATGGGATAATTTATCCCATTTCTGATAGCCAATGGGTCAGCCCAGTCCACGCGGTACCTAAAAAATCCAGTTTTACAATGGTACAGAATGACAAACAAGAGCAAGTTCAAACAAGACTCCCTACAAAGATTCGAGTTTGCATTGACTATCGTAAGTTAAATGCTGCCACCCGCAAAGACCATTTTCCTCTTCCATTTATCAACCAAATGTTTGAACGATTAGTGGGCCGCGAGTATTACTGTTTCTTGGACAGTTACTCGGGGTATAACCAAATCCCCATAGCCCCAGAAGACTAAGAGAAAACAATGTTCACGTATCCATTTGGGACTTTTGCTTATCGCCGAATGCCTTTCGGTTTATGCAATGCCCCCATGATATTTCAATGTTGCATGTTAAGCTTATTCTCTGACATGGTCGAAATGTTTCTTGGAGATCTTCATGGACGATTTTTCCGTCTATGGAGACTCTTTCGACCAATGTGTCCATCATCTAGAACTTGTGCTTAAACGATGCATGGAAAAGAATATGACTTTAATTTGGGAAAGTGCCACTTTATGGTACAACATAGGATTGTCCTAGGTCATGAGATATCTAGAAAAGGAATTGAAGTGGACAAGGCGAAGATAGAGGTCATAGCCAAGCTTCCCACACCCGAATATGTGAAAGACATTCGTTCCTTTTTAGGAAACGCTGGTTTCTACCATAAGTTCATCAAGAATTTCAGCAAAGTTGTTAGACCTTACAAGCCTTTTAGCAAAAGACGTGCCCTTCATCTTTGATGACAAATGTCTTAATACCTGGGAAAAACTCAAAATGGAACTTATCTCTGCGCCCATAATTTCTACCTTGGATTGGTCCAAACCATTTGAGATCATGTGCGGCGCTTTCAATTTTGCCATATGCGTTGTCCTAGGACAACATATAGATAACAAGCAGCATATGAACTACTATTCAAGTAGGACTCTTAATGTGCCCAATTGAACTATACAGCAACTGAGAAGGAATTCTTGGCAGTAGTATTCGCATTGAAAAAATTTTGTCCATACCGACTTGGGACCATAACCACCATATTCACCAACCATTCCGCACTTTGATACCGAATGCTCAAAAAAGACGTGAAGGCCTGACTCATTCGTTGGATCCTCCTCCTTTAAGAGTTTGATCTTGAAATTTGAGATAAAAAGGGTGTTGAAAATATCCTTGTCGATCACCTCTCTCACGTAACAAATGCCCCTTCCAACGAGTTTCCAATTAGTGATAACTTCTCCAATGAACAACTCTTAGCTACCTTTAGGGAACCATGGTTTGCTGATATAGTTAACTACGTAGTCACAAACCAAACCCCATCTCATTGGTCAAAACAAGATGTATAACGGTTCTTGTCTCAAGTCTGATATTTCATTTGGGAGGAATCTTATCTCTTTAAATATTGTTCCGACCAAATCATTAGGAGATGTAATCCCGATGAGGAAGTAAAGAGTGTTCTATCCTTTTGTCATGAACTTGAATGCGATGGACACTTTGGTCTCCGAAAAACAGCCAAAAAATTTCTACAGAGTGGGTTTTATTGGCCCACTTTGTTTAAAAACGCATTTGACTTTTGCAAGACATGCACAAGATGCCAAATGATAGGAAGGATTTCAAAATATAATATGATGCCCTTAACCCAATTTTAGAAGTAGAATTCTTTGATGTTTGGGGCATTGATTTTATGGGTCCCTTTCCTAACTCATGTGGGCACCAATACAGCTTGTTGGCTATAGATTACCTATCCAAATGGGTTGAAGCCATCCCTTGCAAGAAAAACAACAACAAAGTCGTTGTCAAATTCTTGAAAGAAAACATCTTTTCACACTTTGGAACCCCTCGTGCCATAATTAGTGATAATAGTTCACATTTTTGCAATAGAACTTTTGAAGCTTTTATGCGAAAATATGTCATAACACACAAGTTATCCGCACCTTACCATCCCCAAACCAGTGGGTAGGTAGAAGTTTCAAATAAGCAAGTTAAGCTTATCTTGGAGAAAACTGTAAATCAAAACAGGAAGGACTGGTCCACCAAATTGGTGGATGCCTTATAGGCATATAGGACCGCCTTTAAAATGATTCTAGGGATATCTTCTTATACGCTAGTCTTTGAAAAGGCTTTCCACCTTCCTATCGAGTTAGAGCACCGAGCCTTATGGGCAATTAAGCAGCTGAATTTTAACCTAGATAAGGCTGGTGCGCTTTGAAAATTGTAAATTTCTGAACTTGAGGAGTTAAAGAATGAGGCATACGAAATGTCAAGATTACGAAAGATAGGGTTAAGGTTTTTCATAATAAGTTCATCATGAGAAAAACTTTTGTCTTAGGACAAAAAGTCTTACTCTATAATTCTAGACTTCACCTTTTTTCAGGAAAGTTGAAATCAAGATGGGCAGGGTCATTCGTTATTAGGACTGTGTTTCCGCATGGAGCCATAAAGATATGTGATCCTAAGAATGGTAATGCATTCAAGGTAAATGGTCAATATTTGAAACTGTTCTTGGAATTAGTACCGGAAGCAAACACAGCTATAAGTCTTTTTGACCCAATGTATCGGTAACTCTACCCTTTTGCCATTTCATTTCATGCATTTGTACCTACATTCATACATTAAGGATAATGCATGAGATAGGTGTAGGGGGGATAACCAAGTAACATAAGTCTAACATGGAAAATTAATAAATAAAAAATAAAAAACTTTTTGAAAAAGGAAATAATATTTTGACATTTTTTCTAAGTAATTAAGTTAATTTTAAGAAATAGGAAAATCATAATTAGGATTTCTCACTACTTGGTCAAAATAAGAGTATTTGTTCGATTTTTAGGTTTAGGAGGAAAATTTGAAAAAGTAATTTAGTCTTGATATTTTTACTGTGATGATATATGCATTCTTAAAACACTTACACACTTAGGATTTGAAACAAAAACTCTTGTGCGTTATAGAAAATAAGGAATATAAAAAAGAGATAAGTAAAAATATATAAATATAATAAATAAAGATCACCTGATTAAGCTGAATAATTGTGCCTCATGAAGCATAAATATTCACGCCTAAAAGTGGTTTTATATATATCCTTAGTTTTGTGGCCTTATTTGCTCAAGTTTTAAGTCTTAGAGGTGTTTTCTCACCCGGTGACCTAAAATCATCCGATTTGGGAGTCATCGACCTAAAACTCGCTACATAGGCAAATTAGAAATAATAATAAAATGTTAAAACTTTCAGTTTGATAGATTTTGATGATAGATAACAAAAGTGATACAGATGCATTAGAGCTCTACCTCAAGAGTTTATACTGAGTTCTAGTTGCTCAAGCTCTTATAAAGATTTTGACTATTTTTGTGTATTTTTAGAATTTTGTTAAAAGCCTTGATCACACACACTATATAGTCGACTTATCACTTAACTTCTTGAGCTACACTTCATATTCTACTCTATAGGAAGTTGTAAGAGAGAGTGTTTTTGATTTTGTTGGATCACTAAGAGGTTTGCAACCTCAGTCGGCTTTGTGCTATCTCTTGTGTAGCGGTCTTAGTGGAGGAGTTGTGTAATCCGGTCTTGTGTAGACCAAATTGTAATTCCTTTGTGTAAGGTCCCTTTGTGGAAGATCCCTTAGAGGGTAGTGAAATCCTTCATAGTTGTGAAAGCGGGGACGTAGAGCGGTGCTCGAACCTCGAAACAATTTCTTTGTATTTGTAATTGCTTGTGTCTTGCTCTCTATTGTTTTTCATTATTCATACTTGTGTAGTAGTTCATCTTGCATTCTATAATTGCTTTCATTCCATCACTTTCATTATCAGTCTTTTTTCATCTCAACAAGGAGGCAATTGAGCACCTTAACTTATTATCTAGAGGAATCAAAGAGGTGAAGTTCTAGAGCTCTTCACGGGGAATTCGGCTTCAATTCTTATTTTGAGTGACCGTTTGCATTATTCATCATAAGTAGTTTTTAAATTGCTTTTGATTAGCAAAACACCTATTCACTCCCCCTCTACGTGTATTTCAATTGGTATTAGAGTCTTGCTCTCTAGATTTTGGTATAACCATCTCAGAGCAATCCTATTTTCTAATCATTTCAATCACAATTTCATTTTCATCCACTATGGTAAAAATTGCCGAAAGTATTAAGACCCCTTCCAAGTTTGATGACCTTAACTTTCCTATATGGAAGGTTAAATGACCGCATTTTTGCAATCGTTAGGAAGCCGGGTTGCAAAAACGGTGACTAAACCCTTTAGTGTACCCATTGGTGATGAAAACACTTGGTCTGACATTGCCACTAAGGAGTTTGATGTAAATGCTAAGCCACACTATGCCTTACTTCAAGCTTTGAATAATGATGATATAGCTAGGGTCATCCATTGCAAATCCGCCTATGAGATTTGGACACACCTAGTAGTCACACACGAGGGAACGTCATAAGTCCAGAGAGCAAAAATTGATTTTTTGCGTTCCCAATATGAAAATTTTACCATGCATGATAATGATTCCATTGATGACATGGTAACAAGATTCACTAAAATTACTAATGATCTTGCTTCTTTAGGTGATACCATTGACAATGACCAAAAAGTAAGAAAGATCGTTCGTGCACTTTCACCATCTTGGGAAGTCAAGACTACTACATTGAAGGAGCTAAACGAAGAGATGGAGCTATCGGTCTTATAGAAAACCTAAGACCCATGAAATAGAGAGGAAGGCAAGGGAAGAGATGGCACCACAAAAGAAGAAGTTGATCACTTTCAAATCCACTCCCACCATCTCTGATGATGATGATGAAGAAGAGGATGATGAAGAATTATCCGTCCTAGTGAAAAATGTAAGGAGGATGTATAACAATCCAAGTTTAACAATAGAAAAAGATGGCAGGGAAAGAAGACAAGAAGGTTATATGCTTCAATTGTCGGAAGTCGGGCCAATGGTTGCGGATTGTCCGAAGACCAAAAGCAAACCTTCAACCTCCAAGAAGCCCTACAAAAACAAGGCTCTCAAAGCTACTTGGGATCAGAGAATGAAACCGATGTAGAAGTGGATGTGGCACACATGTGTTTCATGGCTAATGATAACACACCTAAGGTAACACCCGAACTCTCACTCGGTGATTGTGAATTAACAATGGATGAATTGGGTGATGCTTTTGAAGAGTTGTCTAACAACTATGATTTCCTTAAAAAGAATTATTTAAAAATTAAAAAGGAAAATGGAACTCTTCAAAATAAAATTATCACATTTTCTAAAGAAAAGATGATTTATCTTCCATACTCATATCCACACAAAAGATTTTGATGCATATAAAATTTCATGTAAAGCAAAATTTTCATTAATTGATAAAAATAAGAATCTTGAAAGATAAAATTAACTCATTAGGAGATGTGTTAAAGAAATGTGAGTTTGATAAAGCTAGGTTGGAACCAATATTTCCTAAGAAACATGCTCCAAAGAAACATGTTCATACTACTCATGCTCATCAAACTACACATACCCACTCTTCTAAATCACAACATATGCATACACATCATGCTAGACATACTACACACACCAAGCATGCTCATACCCCACACTCTCATCATGCTTTTATATATGGTAAAATTTATTCATGCACTTATTGTGGCCGAAAGGGTCACTTAACCAAATTTTGTTTTGATAGAATAAATGCTTTTAATGATCACATTTGGGTTCGAAAAGCTAACATAGGACCGAAAATAATTTGAGTACCAAAATTAACCAATTTGTTACTTAATGTAAGTACACACCAAAGCTCCAAGAGTAGGGAGCGGTGGTATCTTGATAGCGGTTGCTCAAGGCAAATGACTTGAGATATCAATAATTTTGCAACCCTATCAAGGTACCATGAAGGTGGCACCGTCACCTTCGGGGATGATTCCAAAGGAAAAATTATCGGTATAGGTAACATTAAAATTGGCTCATCTCCCTTAATTGAAAATGTTATTTTAGTTGATGGCCTCAAGCATAACCTCTTGAGTATTAGTCAACTTTGTGATAGAGGTTTTTAAGCGGTTTTTGATGATTTATCTTAAAATATTTTAGATAAACAAACCAATGCATGTGTGCTTTTTGATTTTTGTGAAAATAATGTGTACATGATTGATATGTCTAATTTAGATTCAATGCTACATGTTTAAATGCTTTTAATGAAGATTCTTGGTTATGGCATAGGAGACTAGGCCATGTTTCATTTGACCATCTATCTAGAATTAATAATAAGAAAGTGGTGAAAGGTTTTCCTTATTTAAAATTTAAAAATAACCGCATTTGCGATGGTCAACTCGAAAAACAAACTAAGTCCTCTTTCAAGACTATCAAGGATATCATGACATCAACCTTTGGAGTTAATTCACATGGATTTGTTTGGTCCAACAAAGACCAAAAGTCTAAGTGGAAATTGTTTTGTTTTTGTTTTTGTTTTTGTTTTTGTTGATGATTTTTCTCGTTTTACATGGATTTTCTTTTTAGAACACAAAGATCAAGCTTTTTCACATTTTCAAGTGTTTAGAAAAAGAGTTGAAAAAGAAAAAGATTTTCCAATTTTACGCATAAGAAGTGATAGAGGTGGTGAATTCATGAACCATTCCTTTATCACTTATTGTGAAGAAAATGGATTCAAACATGAACTATCAGTCCTAGAACTCCACAACTGAATGGAATCATTGAAAATAAGAATCGTACTCTTCAAGAAAACAATGAGTAGTGAATACAGACTCCCTCAATATTTATGGGTCGAGGCCGTAAACACATCATGTTACATCTCAAATAGAATTTATTTTTGTAAAAATACTTCTAAAATTCATTTGAAATTTACTATTTGAGAAAATCTAATGTTTCCTATTTTAAAGTTTTTGGGTGTAAATGCTTTGTTTTAAACACTAAAGATAATTTAGGAAAATTTAATGCCAAATCTTATGAAGCCATATTCATTGGGTATTCAAATACTAGTAAGGCCTATAGAGTCTTCAATAGATCTACTTTGACTATTGAAGAATCTATACATGTTAAGTTTGAGGAATCTAACATTTTTGTGAAGAATGTTGTAGAGATTAATTCCTTAGGTGAAGACATGAAGAGGATAACCTTGAAGAACTTACCTATAGAAGAAGAAAAGCCAAAGATTCATGAATAAGGTGAAGTTTAAGAGGTTAAAGTGGAGCTAACACAACCACTTCTGAAGGATTGGAGATTTACTTCAAACATCCCAAGGACCTCATCATAGGTGATGATATCCAAGGGGGTAACTTCTTGATCCAAACTCCATGATTTATGTGGCCATTTTGCTTTTATTTCATATATTGAGCCCAAAAATATCCTCGAAGGCGAGGCCGATTCATATTGGTTGCTTGCAATACAAGAAGAGCTCAATCAATTTGAGCACAACCAAGTTTGACATCTTCTTTCTAGACCCCATGATAGACCAACTATTGGTACTAAATGGATTTTTAGGAATAAGTTAGATGAGTCGGGTAATGTTAATAGAAATAAAGCTAGTTAGTGGCCCAAGATTATACCCAAATCGAAGGTATCGATTTTTAAAAATCTTAGCATCTGTAGCACAGCTTGAAGCCATACGGAGGACACTTGCATTTGCTTCTTTTAAAGATTTTAAACTTTTTCAAATGGATGTCAAAAGTGCGTTTTTAAATGGTTTGATAGAAGAGGTAGTGTATGTTAAACAACCCCCGGTTTGTTGATCCTACACATCCAGACTTTATTTTCAAACTTGATAAAACTTTATATGGTTTAAAACAAACTCCAAGAGCTTGGTTGAAAGGCTTTCAACTTTTCTAATTTCAAATAATTTTATTAAAGGTAAATTTGACACCACTTGTATACAAAGCATGTAGATAGTGATTCCTAATTGTTCAAATTTATGTTGATGATATTATTTTTTGGATCCACTAATGAAAAGCTTTGTAAATAGTTTGAGTCATGCATGAAGAACGAGTTTGGGATGTCAATGATGGGAGAGCTAAACTACTTCCTTGGACTTTAAATCAAGTAAAGGAGCGATGGGATTTCTACCAATCAAGCCAAGTATACAAGAGAACTCATCAAGAGATTTGCACTTGAAGATGTAAAGCTAAGCAAGACTCCCATGGCCACTACAACAAAGCTTGACAAGGATGAACAAGGAATAAATGTAAACATTAAACTTTATAAAATTATGATTGGCAGTTTACTTTATTTAACGGCTAGTAAGCCAGATATTATGTTTAGTGTGTATTTATGTGCTAGATTTCAATCTTGTCCCAAAGAGTTTCACTTTATTGCGGTGAAACGCATTATTAGATATCTCAAGGGAACTATTGGAATGGGCTTGTGGAATTCGAAAATCGGACAATTTCTCATGACGAGTTATTCGGATGCCGACTATGCTGGTTATAGAGTGGAGAGGAAGAGCACTAGTGGTACTTGTCAATTTTTAGGAAATTGCCTTGTTTTGTGATCTTCTAAGAAACAAAATTCCGTTATTGATTGAGGTTTTACCTGCACACAAAAAAATATAGAATTTAAGAACTTAAGATAGAAAGTGCAAATACTCAATGTTGGCACAGAGGCCTTCCACTCTAGTTTTGATGATGATTAACTCATGTAGTTATGTTTACTAATTATCTTGTGATTTTAGTTTCAGATCATTTATCAAGATATTAGTTGGTGATTAGCTTCAACAAGGAGTTTGGAAGCTTTCACGTGGTGATTCCAGAGCCCGAGTATCAAGATCATACATAGCCTCGCTCGTGGATCATCGTTTTGGACCGAGTCGGCTTGAAGATGAAGATCGTCAAGAAGACTTAGGTATCATAGAGTTTAGTGTGTTTTAGATCCACGTGTAAAGATTAGATAGTTGATATGCTCAAGTGCACAATAAACACACATTTTATGTTTTGGTATTTTTAACAAAACATATTTTTAGAATTAAAGACAAAAACTATGATATATTTGTTTCATGTATATTGGACCTATGTCCATATGCAACATGCCTAATAATGTTCAAATATCATGTTTTTGTATTTCTATAAGTTTTAGGAAAAATCAGATTTCCTATTGAAAAATCCATGTTTGGTAAAATACAGGTTTTAGTTTTTGTTAAAATTTGTAAGACATAAAAATAGCTCAAATTGCTTGATGTTTGAGTTGAAATTTTTATCACATGTTTATATATCAATGCAAAATGATAAAACTATTTTTGGGGATTTTTAGAAGATTTATGGAATTTATTAGAATATTTTTATACCAGTTATTCTGACCCAAATTGTTGCCTGCCAGATTCTGGCGGTCGACCGGCCCGATCGACCGGTTTCCAGAATCGGTCGATCGGTCGGTCGACCGACGTGCACAGACTTGTGCACGTTGGCCAGGCACAGGGCAACGTCGACCGACCGGTCGACCGGCCAGAGAGCTTTGCTCTCTGTTTTTGGGCGGTCGACCGGGCGGTCGACCGCCAGCCGTGCTGGCTGACAAATTCAGCCAACGGCTAGTTTGAGGGTTTGGCCTATATAAACCCCATTTGCTTGGGATTTTGGCCAAGATTTTTAACAAGAAAAATTCCTAGTTTCTCCAGTGTTTAAAAGAAGTTTTCAAAGTGTTTTAGAGCTTAAGAGATCTATCTTAATTGTTTTAAGTGTTTTGTTTATTTCAAAGAAAATAGGTTTTGGGAATTTGTTTCTTGATCTAAAATTCTATATTCATTTGGTATTTTTCCCAAGAGATTTTCTTTGATCAAAATACTTGTTTTTCCACACTTGCGCTATCATCTATCCTACTCTATTAGGATCTTTGTTTTGTGAAAAAGAGAAGTTGTTTGTGGTTGAAAAAGACCACCAAGTTGTAAACCCTTGCTATTGGTGTTTCCCTCTTTGGTAGAGGTTGATTGGGTTGTTGGTTTGCTCCCTCTTTGGTAGAGGTTGAGGTTGTGTTTGCTCCCTCTAGTGAGAGGTGGAGTTTGGTTTGTAACCCTCTTCGGTAGAGGTGTTTGTGGTTGTTTGGCTACGGGCCTACCCCTCAGTTGTGAGGCGGTGTTTGAGAGAGGAGTTCGGTACTCCCGGTTGTACAAATCCTCCTCGGTGGAGGTTCCCTCGGTGAGAGTCCTCGGTGGACGGATTAGTGGATTGGAAATCCTTCTCGGTGAAGGCGGGGACGTAGAGCTAGGAGCTCGAACCTCGAAACACATCTTTGTCTTTGCGTTTGATCCATTGGCTCTCAACTCTCTCTTTATTTGTGTTGTGCATTGCATCATATCATTCATATCTATTTGCTTGTGTTGTGCCTTGCATCTTTCATATTGTTATATATCCCTTATATGCTTGGCTTGTGTTTGTGTGTGCCTCACTTGTACTTAACCACGAGAGCTTCATATAGCACCTCAACCCTTATCTAGGGGAATCAAGAGGAGTTAGTCCAGAGCCCTTCACGGGGAATTCGGCTACACTCGTTGGTTGTATTAAGTGTAGTTGCAAATTGTTTTTAGCTTCCGCATTTAGTTTCTAGATTAGCCATATCACCTATTCACCCCCCCCTCTAGGTGATTTCAATTGGTATCAAAGCCTACGCTCCTGATACTTAGGTTTAACAACCTAGGAGTGTGATCTTGGTTTGCTAATCTATCATTTGCATTTGCACACTTTTATTGTTTGCACACATATAGTTTGCACCCATGGACTTCATGACCCCACCTATGTTTGACCCTTCCAACATTGTTGTTTGGAAGACTAGGATGTCCATTTACTTACAAGCCCTAGGATATAAGGTTCACCTTGCCATTACCAAGGAATCCTACCTTAGTGATAGCAATCATATAGGGGCCAATGCACAAGCCCTTGAGGCTATTAGAAGCACGCTTTCAAAAGATTATCTTATGCATGTTTCTAATCTTGATTCCGCCTTTGCAGTGTGGAACAAGTTGACAACCACATCCACCTCCAAGCTTCAAATGTCAAATCAACCGGAGGAAATTAGTGGAGAATCCGACTCACAATGCTTCATGGTCCAAGGGAATGACTCCCTTGAGGTACATTCGGAATCTTAACTAGATTGTAATGATTCTAGTTCTTCATGTGATGAATATGTTGATCCCAATGCTTTAAATGAAGAACTATCTATTGTGTGTGAAAAATTAATAGAAAATTATAAGATTTTGAAAAAGAAAAGTCTAGGTCTTAATAATGAAAATAAAAATTTGATTTCTAGACTTGACTATGTTTTGCAAGAAAAGGTGGAAATTTCTAATGAGAGAGATTCATTGAAATCTCAACTAGATCTTGCCTTAAAAGAAAATAAAATTTTAAAATCTAAAAATGATTGTGAAACACTTTTGAAGAAAAATGAAAATTTGTCTTCAAAAGTTGATTTTGTTTTAAAAGAGAATGTTGCTTTGAAAAATAAAATAATTTCTATTTCAAATGATTTAGATGTATGTTTAAAGAAAAATGAGTTTTTAAAAAATAAGATTGATTCCCATGTTTGCCATGCTAGGGTAGTTTCACCTAGATCACCCATTGCATGTACCTCTTCTTCTAGGATTAATGGTGATATTTGTTTGTTAAAGAAGAGAGTAGATTGTTTGGGCTCCACTTTGAGCCAATGTGCCAAGAGCCATACATGTTTGGAAACTTTGTTTCGAAAGAAACAAGTTCCATATATTATGCATGCACACCCTCCACGGCATACACATGCTCCTCACGGACACACCCATCACATGTATGCTCATGTGTACACTTGTACACATTGTGGACGTAAGGGCCACCTTGCTAAATATTGCTTTGATAGATTACATGATGTAAATTTAGCAAATAATTTTGTTTGAGTTAGAGAAGGTACTAACCCTCATGGACCCAAAAGGATATGGGTACCAAAGACTACCCCTCTTATGTTTGATGTAGGTGTGGGCTCTCACATGACGTGAGAGTATAGGTACCTTGGAGTGGATGCGTTCCGAGCTTCATGGAGATTATTAGGATGCATCACTTTCAAGGGATGTTTGGTGGGAGGACCACCTTGTTTTGGAGACATGGAGAGTTGCCTCATAGGTTTTGGTAACGGTCTCTAACTCCTAATTATTGTTTACATGCTTTTCATGTTCATTATCTTTAGCATGATTTGATGTTTTTAGATTATTATGAAAATGCCATGTTTATTAGATCATTGACATGCATGTATAGCCTTTGAGACACCCATGTTTAATATGGACTATTATTTTTGTGTTCTCACCATTGTTTAGCTATCATGTTTATCATATCTCTAATAACATATGGATTTATAATCATGTTTATGTTTATCATGATGATTTTTATCTTGTTTTATGCTTCATGTTTTGAATAGATGTTTAAATGTTAGTTTTCATTAAGACTAGGTATATATTTGTGCATATAGTGGGCCACAAATAAATCTATATATGTTTGTACTTGAATGCTTATTTGTTCCCATTAGATGTGCTAGTATAGTCTAGTTTTGATGATTCATGCATTTTAAACTTGTATTCCCATTTTTGGATTTGTTTCATGTTTTTGTGTTTATGTTTAACTTCATGTATATGTCTATTTTATCCAAACTATTGTTTATACATATACATCCTTTTGAGCCACGTGCCTTCATGCATATATCTTTGTGGACTCGTTGTGTTTGTATAAGACATACATATACCTTGAAGATTAAATAAGTTTTGATGATTTTCTTGTTTCAAGGAATATTGAGCTAAATTGAATACTTTCATGATCATGTTCTTCATATTGTATTTGTACACTCACATTTCTTATTTACTCATGTTTTGTTTTCATGAGTTACATTTATACTTCATTGATTATGAGTGTTAGCTATTTTGTGAATTTCATGTTTTTATGAAAAATAATTTGTTTTTATTCCTTGCTCGAAGGATTTCGTACTAGTTAACAAGTTTTTCCATTTAACTAGTTCGTATTCTTCATTTTGGTAGAGTTTTTCAAACATACTTCAATTTTTAAACCTATTTTTGAAAACCCCTACCTTCAACGGGCGGTTGGATGGGCGATCATGCTCATGTATGCTTTATAGTGAAATCATTTTAAACTTGAACATGATTGTGAGGATAGGAAATATGAGATATATACTTGATCTTATTGTTGTTTCAATTGGTATCATTAGATTCTTTCAATTGGTATCAATATTAACATTTTTTTGTATACTCATATATTTTTTATGTATGTATGCTTTCACTTCAAATAGTATCAATTTCGATTGGTATCTAATTTTTCATACATATATATGTTTTATTTGGTATTTCATAAAGTGGGAGAAAACTCATATTTTATCTTTCAATTGGTATTTTGCGCCCATTGGTTTTGTATTCCACTCCCTTACTTTATGATAGAAAATAAATTAAAAAATTGTAGAATATTATAATTTCAATTGGTATCAATGTTTTTATGTTTCCTTTCAATTGGTATCAAAATGTTCTACATTGACATTTTTCAATTGATATCATAAAATGTTTTGATTTATATTGCCTATATGCAATGGGAGCTTAACATCTCTTCTACATATAGATTCATGTTGTGCGTATCCTATATTGAGGAGCTTGACAACTCTTCTTTATGTGGTACACGTGTGTAGGGGGAGCTTCACATCTCCTCTTATACATTGCATATTATGTGTTATGTGAATTACGGCTTGTCATCCCTTCTTCATGTAATGCATATATGTAGGGAAGTTAACTTTGCGTCTTCCTCTTCATGAATGTATATCGCATATATCTATTTATTGATTTGTTTGTTTTGACCCCTTAGTTAATTCTTTATTTCGAACAAAAAGGGGGAGAAGAATTTATTCATTTGTTTTTACTTTGACCCTTTGTTGATGATTGACAAAAAGGGGGAGAAGTATTTGATATATATGCATGTTTTTGGAAAAAGTATTTATGTTTATGCATATATGTTTTGTTTTGCAAATAGGAGAAAAAGAATTTGATGTATTTCATGCTTGTTTATGCATGTTTATCTCCTTGTATTTGCATTCATGTTTATGAGCTTTCATTGCATATTTATTTGCTTATTTCCTATGCATGAGTTAAGGGGGAGCTTCTTTGAAGCTTAACTTTAATCCATGCATATATAACTCCATGAGTTTTGTCATCATCAAAAAGGGGGAGATTGTTGGCCCAGAGGCCTTCCACTCTAGTTTTGATGATGATTAACTCATGTAGTTATGTTTACTAATTATCTTGTGATTTTAGTTTCAGATCATTTATCAAGATATTAGTTGGTGATTAGCTTCAACAGGAGTTTGGAAGCTTTCACGTGGTAATTCCAAAGCCCGAGCATCAAGATCATACATAGCCTCGCTCGTGGATCATCGTTTTGGACCGAGTCGGCTTGAAGATGAAGATCGTCAAGAAGACTTAGGTATCATAGAGTTTAGTGTGTTTTAGATCCATGTGTAAAGATTAGATAGTTGATATGCTCAAGTGCACAATACACACACGTTTTATGTTTTGGTATTTTTAACAAAACATATTTTTAGAATTAAAGACAAAAACTATGATATATTTGTTTCATGTATATTGGACCTATGTCCATATGCAACATGCCTAATAATGTTGTATTTCTATAAGTTTTAGGAAAATCAGATTTCCTATTGAAAAATCCATGTTTGGTAAAATACAGGTTTTGGTTTTTGTTAAAATTTGTAAGACACAAAAATAGTTCAAATTGCTTGATATTTGAGTTGAAATTTTTATCACATGTTTATATATCAATGCAAAATGATAAAACTATTTTTGGGGATTTTTAGAAGATTTATGGAATTTATTAGAATATTTTTAAACCAGTTATTCTGACCCAAATTGTTGCTTGCCAGGTTCTGGCGGTCGACCGGCCCGGTCGACCGGTTTCCAGAATCGGTCGACCGGTCGGTCGACCGACGTGCACAGACTTATGCACGTTGGCCAGGCACAGGGCACGGTCGACCGACCGGTCGACCGGCCAGAGAGCTTTGCTCTCTGTTTTTGGGCGGTCGACCGGGCGGTCGACCGGATCCCTCCAACGGTCGAAAAATCGACCGTTGGCTATCGATCGGGCGGTCGACCGCCAGCCGTGCTGGCTGACAAATTCAGCCAACGGCTAGTTTGAGGGTTTGGCCTATATAAACCCCATTTGCTTGGGAATTTGGCCAAGATTTTTAACAAGAAAAATTCCTAGTTTCTCCAGTGTTTAAAAGAAGTTTTCAAAGTGTTTTAGAGCTTAAGAGATCTATCTTAATTGTTTTAAGTGTTTTGTTTATTTCAAAGAAAATAGATTTTGGGAATTTGTTTCTTGATCTAAAATTCTATATTCATTTGGTATTTTTCCCAAGAGATTTTCTTTGATCAAAACACTTGTTTTTTCACACTTGAGCTATCATCTATCCTACTCTATTAGGATCTTTGTTTTGTGGAAAAAGAGAAGTTGTTTGTGGTTGAAAAAGATCACCAAGTTGTAAACCTTGCTATTGGTGTTTCCCTCTTTGGTAGAGGTTGATTGGGTTGTTGGTTTGCTCCCTCTTTGGTAGAGGTTGAGGTTGTGTTTGCTCCCTCTAGTGAGAGGTGGAGTTTGGTTTGTAACCCTCTTCGGTAGAGGTGTTTGTGGTTGTTTTGCTATGGGCCTACCCCTCGGTTGTGAGGCGGTGTTTGAGAGAGGAGTTCGGTACTCCCGTTGTACAAATCCTCCTCGATGGAGGTTCCCTCTGTGGGAGTCCTCGCTAGACAAATTAGTCTATTGGAAATCTTTCTCGGTGAAGGCGGGGACGTAGAGCTAAGGGCTCGAACCTCGAAACACATCTTTGTCTTTGCGTTTGATCCATTGACTCTCAACTCTCTCTCTCTTTATTTGTGTTATGCATTGCATCATATCATTCATATCTATTTGCTTGTGTTGTGCCTTGCATCTTTCATATTGTTATATATCCCTTATATGCTTGGCTTGTGTTTGTGTGTGCCTCACTTGTACTTAACCACGAGAGCTTCATATAGCACCTCAACCCTTATCTAGGGGAATCAAGAGGAGTTAGTCCAGAGCCCTTCACGGGGAATTCGGCTACACTCGTTGGTTGTATTAAGTGTAGTTGCAAATTGTTTTTAGCTTCCGCATTTAGTTTCTAGATTAGCCATATCACCTATTCACCCCCCCTCTAGGTGATTTCACTCAATACTATCACGATAGCAAGTGGCTATGCGGGTCGTGACCCACAAGGAGGGACTAGCGATGGAAGATTTTTTGCAAGTTCTTTTTTAAGTTACAATCAACGGTTTTAATTCTTGAAAAGAAGAAGAAAATAAGTTACAATCAAGTTAAGAAGAAAGTGGTAAATTGAGAAGGTGGAGAAAATAAAAAATAAATTTATACAAAGAAATTAAAAAGAGTGATAAAAGAGTTGGAAGATTGTGGTGTTGGTGATCTAAACTAAAATTAAAAGAAAAGAAAGTTAAAACCTAAAAAACTTACTTACCTCTTCGGCGCCTACTTACCTTTGACCGTATCGACGATGTAACTTTGTTTGAAGGCGAGCAAAGTATGACAATAGGATCTCCCCCATTCCCTATTTACACTATGAAATGAAGGGGCAAGCTACACTACCATAGAAATGGCTATCCACCACCATAAGTCATCAACGGCACTTGCAAGGGCAAGGCAACTTCGAGGCTATCGGAGTCATTTGGATTCACAAACACAGAAGAGGGAAGCAAACAAAAATAAGAATAGAAAATAAAATAAAACTTCGATTCAATTCAAATAACAATTAAAAAAAGATTACTTACACCGGTGTCAACCTCAGTACAAGCTTGTTCTCATTCCTCCATGAAAATCTCCTCTCCTCTCAGTTACATAAAGAAAATAAAAAATTACATATAAGAAAACTAAAAACCTAAGTTATAAACTACAGAATAGCCTAACTTCTACTCTCTACTTGATCGTTCCATGTGGTCTCCGAAAACCCATTATTTATAGGCAGAAATGGGATAAGGAGAAGAGTACACAGATAGGGGTATCTGGCGCTTCCCCAGATTCCCTGGAATTGTCGCGGAGCCGCAAGAATAGCCACGGATCTACGGCTCTATTCTGGCCAAATGGCCAGATCTTGGGGGAGCATATCTTGATTCTTCTGTTATATTGTCATATCTACTTGGTTTCTCTATTTGGGTTCTGAATTGGACGATATCTTCAGTTGATCTTTAGCTTTAATCACCTGATTTACCAAAAACTGAATTTAACCAACTGGATTTGGGGTCATCCTCCTCTAACCAAATAGATCTAGTTAAATCTGAATTTAACTAATATTTATTTGATTTTATCCTCTCTCTTCTTATGATTATCTTCTGCAAAATAGACATTTAAGACAAGAAATTTAGCAGATTTATTACATGATAAATGTTAAAATGTAATAAAGAATAATGCAATAAATGTGTACAATCTGTTGCCCTCTCAACCACCAACGCGGAGTATGTTGCGGCCTGGGCTTGTTGCGCATAAGTCCTATGGATGAAACATACTCTCCTTGACTATGATTTGCATTATGACTGTAGGATCTATAATCAAAGCAACACAAAACTAGAGGGGGGGTGAATAGTGTTTATAAAAATTTAAATCAAACTACTTGCAGGAAATAAAATATTCACAAGATAAACTCAGAAAATTCAAACGCAAAGACAAGAGAGTTATCCTGGTTCGGTCCTTGTGACCTACATCCAGTCCCCAAGCCAACCGCTTGAGATTTTCCTTTCCTGATTTGTGTACACCCACAACCAATGCCTTGTACACCACTTGACAAACGCCCTTTGCCAAATGTGCACAACTCCTCTTTACACCAAGAGAACAAACACCTTGTACAACTTTCTTCTACTCCAAGAAGACGCCCTTGTACAATGATCTTCTTTGAATGATTACAATGATCCTATAAGCCTTGAAATTGAATGTGCTTGTGGACAAGATTTCTTATAGGAGGGATTTCAGAAATCTTCACAATGGACTTTGGAATTTGGTGAAGAAAACTGAAAGAGAACAAGTTTTCAGAAAACAGAATTTTTGGACAGAGTTTAAGGCTGAAAACTTTGGATTTGAATTGGTGCCTTGGCCTTAGGACAATACCCCTATTTATAGGTGAAATCCATAGTAAGTTAGGGTAGTTATCAGGCCTAATTCAAATTTTGAAACGTTGAAAAACGCACCAGAATTCACCAACTGCACAGCAGTTAACAACTGTTATTAGTCGACTTGAACAAGAGACTAGTCGATTAGCAGAACAAAATTTTCACTGATTAGTCGACTACAACAAGGGGTTAGTCGACTATGTTTTGACTGATACAGATATTTGGTTTCTAGAAAACTGAATGTAGTCGACTATATTGACACTGTTAGTCGACTAGGTAATGTGTTAGTCGACTATAGATATAGGGTAAGTCGACTAATTTTCATGTCAGACAGAAACAGAGAGTTAGGAAATATTTGTATAGGTTATTAGTCGACTTGGGAAAAACTATAGTCGACTAGGGTATCTGTTAGTCGACGATACAATGGGGTCAAGTCGACTAACTTTCCTGACAGACAACAAACAGAGACTTGGTCAATTGTTTTGGAAGTATCTAGTCGACTAGGATTTTTGGCAAGTCGACTATATATGGGGTAGTCGACTATATTAGAAGGTCAAGTCGACTTGAAAGGGTATTTTGTGTAAGTTTTCAAGGCTTTTCACAATATTCTAAAATTACACAAAATATCCAATAATTCCCATAAGCTTCAACTGGCTTCAAGTGAGGTTGAGTAATCATAAATGCTTTGAGTAATCATAAATGCTTGTCCATCATCACTTGTCCATCATCAAAATTGTTCAACTTTGTAGGCTTCAACATTCTCCCCCTTTTTGATGATGACAACCTTGTGATATGAAATGATAAACTCCCCCTGCAGATAAACTCCCCCTGCAGTAAATAGGTTATAAATGATATGTAGCCCCTGCAGAAAGTGTTAGTTTCCCCTGCATTGCCATATGTCAATATCCATCACATATATATATTGCCATAACACATATATGAACGTAACATAGAATATGTAACAAATAACACAAACATAACACACACAAACATAACACAGATGTTCTCCCCCTTTGTCATTAACAAAAAGCAGAAAAACAAACAGGAACATATACCTTTGAAAAATGCTAAAAAAATATTTAAAATTCAGAAAAATTGCAAATACCCAAAACTCTTCGAAATTTCATAAAAGAATCTTCTTTAAGAGGCTTTGTGAAAATATCTGCAATTTGATTATCAGTGGATATAAAATTTAAAGAAATGTCACCTTTTAAAGCATGATCACGTAGAAAATGATGTCTAATATCAATATGTTTGGTACGTGAATGATGAACTGGATTTTTAGATAAATTAATAACACTGGTATTATCACACATAATAGGTGAGTTTGTGATAGTCATGCCATAATCAAGTAGGGTTTGTTTCATCCATATAATTTGAGCACATGCAACACTAGCAGCAATATATTCTGCCTCGGTTGTTGATAATGATACAGAATTTTGCTTTTTACTGAACCATGATACTAGTGAATGTCCCAAAAAGTAACAAGTACCACTAGTACTCTTCCGATCAGATTTACATCCAGCAAAATCAGCATCACTATATGATAGTAAATCAAATGTGCTTGATTTGGGATAAAATAAACCATAATTGAGTGTGTTATTTAAATATCTAAAAATCCTTTTCACTGCTTTAAGATGTGATTCCTTAGGATTTGACTGATATCTAGCACATAAGCATACACTGAACATTATATCAGGTCTACTTGAAGTAATGTATAGTAAAGAACCAATCATACCTCTATAGAGTTTCTGATCAACATTCTTACCATTTTCATCTTTGTCTAAAAATATCGTCGTACTCATGGGAGTATTCTTATGACCAGAATTTTCCATGCCAAATCTTTTTAGAAGTTCCTTTGCATACTTGCACTGGGAAATGAAGATTCCATCCTTCATTTGCTTTATTTGCAGACCGAGAAAGTAAGTAAGTTCGCCCATGTGGCTCATCTCAAATTCACTCTGCATGGTCTTAGAAAATTCTTGACAAAGATTATTGTTAGTAGATCCAAATAAAATGTCATCAACATAAATCTGAATGATTAAGATATCTTTATCAACATGTTTAATAAAGAGAGTTGTATCTGCTCTTCCCATCTTAAAATCAGAATTTAAAAGAAAACTTTTTAATCTATCATACCAAGCACGAGGTGCTTGTTTTAAACCATATAAAGCTTTCTTAAGTTTAAAAACATAGTTTGGAAATTTTTCATGTTCAAAACCTGGAGGTTGTTCAACATAAACAGTTTCTTAAATAAATCCGTTTAAAAAGGCACTTTTAACATCCATTTGATATAGTTTGAAATTCATAAAACAAGAAAAAGCAAGTAAAATACGAATAGATTCAAGCCTAGCTACTGGTGCATAAGTTTCATCAAAATCAATACCTTCTTCTTGATTGTATCCTTGTGCTACTAACCTTGCTTTGTTCTTAATGACTTCACCTGATTCATCGAGTTTGTTCTTAAAGACCCATCTGGTTCCGATGACTGGATGATCAGTAGGACGTGGTACAAGATCCCAAACATCATTTCTGACAAATTGGTTCAACTCTTCTTGCATGGCAATGGTCCCAAAATCATCCGCACATGCTTCTTTGATATTCTTCGGTTCAATGAGTGATATGAAGGCAATTTGTGTCATGTAGTTCAACTAGGATCTCGTCTGAACGCCTTGATTTATATCTCCAATAACCAAATCATGTGGATGATTCCTTACTTCAACATATGCTTTAGGTAACTCGGTAGGAGTCTCATCATCCTTAGAAATGTTAGTATCAATAGAAGATATAACAATATTATCAATAGGAGTATCTATGATATGATCATCATCATGTGGAGAAGTATTAGAAATAGGCTTAGTCAAGGATTCATCAAATTTAACATGTAATGATTCTTCAATAGTAAATGTTTTCTTATTAAATATTCTATATGCTTTACTTTGAGTAGAGTATCCAACAAAAATACCTTCATTGGATCTAGCATCAAATTTATCTAAAGCATCTTTTGTATTTAAGATAAAGCATTTACATCCAAAAATCTTAAAGTAAGAAACTTTTGGAATCCTGTTATAAAACAATTCATAAGATGTTTTGTTTAAAAAGGTCGAATAAGCACACGATTTAAAACATAACATGCAGTAGCAATAGCCTCAGCCCAAAAATATTTTGATAAATTACTGTCCATAAGCATAGTTCTAGCACATTCTTGCAAAGTCCTATTCTTTCTCTCTACAACACCATTTTGAGGAGATGCTCTAGGAAATGCAAAGTTATGTGTAATACCATACTTATCACAGAATTTTGAAAAAGATTCATTTTCAAATTCTCCTCCATGATCACTTCGAATAGTGACTATGTTTAGAGACTTTTGATTTTGAATTCTTTTACAAAAACTTGCAAATTCATTAAAAGTATCATTTTTATTTTTTAGAAAAATTACCCATGAAAAGCGTGAATAATCATCAACAATAACAAAAACATATCTACTCTTGTTTAAAGAAGAAACACGAGTAGGACCAAATAAATCCAAATGCAACAATTCTAAAGGTCTATTGGTAGAAACTAAATCTTTAGATTTAAAAGATGATTTAACTTGTTTTCCTAATTGACAAGAATCACAAAAATAATCCTTTTTAAAAGCTATTTTTAGAAGACCTTTGACTAAATCAAATTTAGAAATCTTAGAAATAGTTTTCATATTCAAATGACCAAATCTTTTATGCCATAAAAAATAATCATTATTAGAAGCAAGTAAACATAAATTATCATTAGATGATATGCATGTTATTGATAATTCATAAATGTTATTGTTACGAAAACCTTTAAATAAAATATCTTTCATGTTAGTATCATAAATAAGACATGCATCTTTTTCAAACACAATTTTATAACCCTTATCACATAATTGACTAATACTTAATAGATTGTGTTTTAAACCACTTACCAAAAGAACATTTTCAATAAGGGGTTTTGAAATATTACCAACTGTGCCGGTACCAATGACCTTTCCTTTGTTATTGTCTCCAAATATCACTGTACCTCCCTTTTTGATTTGAATGGAAGACAGTAGTTGAATGTGTCCGGTCATGTGTTTGGAACACCCACTATCAAGTATCCACTTCTCTTTAAAAGGTACCTATAAGATAAAACAATTTGTATGGTACCCATCATGATAGGGTCCGAAAAAGATTAGTCTTTAGGAACCCAAATCCAATTGGAATTTGGTTTCCACTTGTTAGTATAAACATAATTCTTAGAATTACACACATCATGTATATAAGATGCAATATAAACATTTTTATTAATAGTATTTAGATTCTTAGGAACCCATATAAATTTGCATCTAATTCTTTTTGAAATAGTATTTCTTTTCACAAAAGAATTATATGGATTATTATTTGAAGATGTGTAGATTTTACAAAATTGGTTTTTGAAGATCCAATACCAATATGAGTAGGTTTATAAATCTTATCTTTTGAAAAACCAAGACCAAAATGATTGTTAGACATCTTTTGAGAAGATAATAAAACATTTAAATTCTCTTTTCCTTTATTAAATTTAGTTACATTTTTCAAAAGATCTTCATACTTAATTTTGAAAACAATCATGTCTTTATCTAAAATAGAAATTCTAGAATTTAAAGAAATAGTTTCCTTTTCAAGTAAAGAATTTTCTTTTAAGAAAATTTCATTATCCTTTTTTAAAGATGCAATAACTTTTTCAAAATCTTCATTTTGAGAACTTAGAGAAGATGTTTGAGAAACAAAACATGCATTTTCATGAATGAGTCTTTCATTTTCCTTTATTAAGACTTTATTTTTAATCTTTTCATTTTTGAAATTATTAAACAATTCATTAAAAAGCTTCTAATAAATCATCATAATCTTGTACCTCATCTTCTTGGGCCATGAAGCAGATATTGGCGGTTTCCGTTGCTTCTTCTTCGTCAGAGGAAGATGAGTCGCTATCATCCCATGTTGCTTGGAAGGCTTTCTTCTTCTTATTGAACTTGTTGAAGTTCTTGAAGTGTCCTTTTGATTTCATCAATGGGCAATCCTTTTTTATGTGGCCTGGTTTGTTACACTTAAAACAAGTAGGATTATCGTTAGTATCTTTATTCTTTTTAAACTTACCTTGTTTTAAGAACCTTTTGAACTTTCTTGAAAGCATCGCCATTTCTTCTTCATCGTCATCCGAATTGTCCGTGTCGGAGGATGCATGGAAGGTAAGTACTTTCTTCTTGGAATGTCGTTGTTCGTCCTTCTTTCTTTCTTCTAACTGCACTTCATATGTCATTAGATTACCGATTAGGTTTTCTAATGTCATAGTTGAGAGATCATTCGCCTCTTCAATTACGATTGTCTTCTTCTCCCATTCTGGTGTGAGTGCACGAAGGATCTTACGAACTCTTTCAACTTGGGTGTAGTCCTTTCCAAGAGATGCTAATGAATTGGTAATGTCGGTGAATCTTGTAACCATTTCGGATATGGTTTCATTATCCTGCATTTTGAATAACTCAAATCTGTGGACAAGAACAGATATTTTAGATTCCTTAACTTTATTAGTGCCTTCATGTGTTACCTGAAGAGTATGCCATATTTGATGTGCAGAAGTTGCTGTTGAAACACGGTTGAACTCTTCTTTGGTTAGGGCACAGAACAAGGCATTCATTGCTTTTGCGTCAAGGTTCGCGTTCTTCTTTTGATCTTCACTCCAAGCGTTGTAGTTGGTTGTGGGCTTGGTGTACGAGGCTTCTACGATGTTCCAAAGGTCGTAGTTGAGCGATTGCAAGTAGATCTTCATTCTACACTTCCAATAGTTGTAGTTGGTTCCGTCAAATAGTGGTGGACGTTGTGTAGAATGTCCTTCTTTGAATTGGGATGAAGGGAATTCCGTTGCCATCCTCGTATGGTTGTTGCCTTGAACCTGCTCTGATACCAAATGTAGGATCTATAATCAAAGCAACACAACATTAGAGGGGGGTGAATAGTGTTTATAAAATTTAAATCAAACTACTTGCAGGAAATAAAATATTCACAAGATAAACTCAGAAAATTCAAACGCAAAGACAAGAGAGTTATCCTGGTTCGGTCCTTGTGACCTACATCCAGTCCCCAAGCCAACCGCTTGAGATTTTCCTTTCCTGATTTGTGTACACCCACAACCAATGCCTTGTACACCACTTGACAAACGCCCTTTGCCAAATGTTCACAACTCCTCTTTACACCAAGAGAACAAACACCTTGTACAACTTTTTTCTACTCCAAGAAGACGCCCTTGTACAATGATCATCTTTGAATGATTACAATGATCCTATAAGCCTTGAAATTGAATGTGCTTGTGGACAAGGTTTCTTATAGGAGGGATTTCAGAAATCTTCACAATGGACTTTGGAATTTGGTGAAGAAAACTGAAAGAGAACAAGTTTTCAGAAAACAGAATTTTTGGACATAGTTTAAGGCTGAAAACTTTGGATTTGAATTGGTGCCTTGGCCTTAGGACAATACCCCTATTTATAGGTGAAATCCATAGTAAGTTAGGGTAGTTATCAAGCCTAATTCAAATTTTGAAACGTTGAAAAACGCACCAGAATTCACCAACTGCACAGCAGTTAACAACTGTTATTACTCGACTTGAACAAGAGACTAGTCGATTAGCAGAACAAAATTTCCACTGATTAATCGACTACAACAAGGGGTTAGTCGACTATGTTTTGACTGATACAGATATTTGGTTTCTGGAAAACTGAATGTAGTCGACTATATTGACACTGTTAGTCGACTAGGTAATGTGTTAGTCGACTATAGATATAGGGTAAGTCGACTAATTTTCATGTCAGACAGAAACAGAGAGTTAGGAAATATTTGTATAGGTTATTAGTCGACTTGGGAAAAACTATAGTCGACTAGGGTATCTGTTAGTCGACTATACAATGGGGTCAAGTCGACTAACTTTCCTGACAGACAACAAATAGAGACTTGGTCAATTGTTTTGGAAGTATCTAGTCGACTAGGATTTTTGGCAAGTCGACTATATATGGGGTAGTCGACTATATTAGAAGGTCAAGTCGACTTGAAAGGGTATTTTGTGTAAGTTTTCAAGGCTTTTCACAATATTCTAAAATTACACAAAATATCCAATAATTCCCATAAGCTTCAACTGGCTTCAAGTGAGGTTGAGTAATCATAAATGCTTTGAGTAATCATAAATGCTTGTCCATCATCACTTGTCCATCATCAAAATTGTTCAACTTTGTAGGCTTCAACAATGACTATATTAAAATATTTTGTGATAATACTAGTGTTGACCCAAGGTTACAATCACCCGATTTTATAATTTTGATGATAACAAAACATATATGATTATTTGTACTAATCAAGTTCAAGTATTTAAGTTTATCTCAGAATTCTAAGGATTCAAGGAGTTTTCTTCCTCTAAAGGAAGGTGTTGGAGACTCAAAAAGACTCAAATACGGGATCAAAGCTCAAAACACTCAACGTCACTAATGGAGAAGCCCGGTTGAAGATCTTGTAGTCACCTAGAGTCATGTAAGATATTAGTTTGTTGAAGTGTAGAATATAGTAGTAATGCTCAAGAAGTTACACACACAAAATACATGATTTCAAAAATACAAGTTTTGGTAGTATTGGTATTTAGCATGTTTGGTTTTAATACATGCCTCATAATTTTTTCAAAATTTTATAATAAGTTTAGAATATGTATTTCATCACCTATACATTACTACATTACCTTTAAACCAATACAAAATATTTTGAAAATTGTTTGAAATACAAAATCCATACAGAAAAATGTTTCAGACCAGAACGGTCGACCGGTGACCATTTCAGGCCAAAACAGTCGACCCGGTTGACCGGGCCATTGTCCAAGGGGCGTTCACGTTTGTGCACGTTGTCAGTCAACCGACAGGTCGACCGCTAACCCTTGCAGTCGACCGATCGGTCGATCGACTAAGAGACCCTAACTCTCGGTTAGGGTCGGTCGACCTACTCGATCTACCGACAGTTTAAGTTTCCAATTTGAACTGCCGAGTGGTCGACTGGAGCCAATGGCTCTTTTCTGGATGACCTGTTGGTCGACCTGCCGGTCGACCGACAGGCTGTCAGATGGCCATAATGGCTAGTTTTTGAATCTATTTTGTTTTTAATGGATTCCATCGGGCATTTTTGGTTTCCGAATGTCTAAACACAACCCAAATGACCTGGTATGATTTTTAAATGATACTTATTCATTGCCTATATATATATGGGTCATTGGTTTTGGTTTTAGACAACAAGAAAAAAAACACACAAGTTTTCAAGTTTGTTCAAAAGAGAAAAGTTTTTCTAGCTTTCAATCTCTAAGTTCTTTCTTTCTAAAGCTATTTTTAGTTGGTTTTAAAACTCCTCTATTCTTTCTAACTGAATTTCATCTCTCACTTAACTTCTTGAACAACACTTCATATTCTACTCTATAGGAAGTTGTAAGAGAGTGTTTGTGATCTTGTTAGATCACCAAGTGCTTGTAAGCTCAATTAGCTTTGTACTACCTCTTGTGTAGAGGGTTGAGTTAGTGGAGTTGTGTACTCCGGTCTTGTGAAGACCAAATTGTAATTCCCTTATGTAAGATCCCTTTATGGAAGATCCCTTAGAGGATAGTGAAATCCTTCATAGTGGTGAAGGCGAGAACATAGAGTAGTGGCTCGAACCTCGGAACAAATTCTTTTGTTTGTGATTGCTTGTGTCTTGCTATCTATCATTTTTCATTTTTCATTTTTTATACTTGTATAATTGTTCACCTTGCATTCTATAATTGTTTTCATTCCATCACATTCATTACTGGTCTATACTCATCTCAACAAGGAAGTAATTGAGCACCTCAACTCATTATTTAGAGGAATCAAAGAGGAGAAGTTCTAGAGCCCTTCACGGGAATTTGGTTTCAATTCTTGTTTTGAGTGACCATTTGCATAGTTCATCATAAGTAGTTTTTAAAATTGTATTTGATTAGCAAAAAACCTATTCACCCCCCTCTAGGTATATTTCAATTGGTATCAGAGCCTTGCTCTCTAGTTTTTGGCTTAACAACCTTAGAGAGATCCTAATTGCTAATCACTTCTTTCACAAATTCCTCTTCATCCACTTTAGTAAAAATGGCTGAAAGTATTAAGAGACCTCCCAAGTTTGATGGCCTTAACTTTCCTATATACAAGGTTAAGATGATTGTATTTTTGCAATCCTTAGGAAGCCGGGTTGCAAAAGTGGCGACAAAACCCTTTAGTGTACCCATTGGTAATGAGTACACTTGGTCCGACATTGCCACTAAGGAGTTTGATGTAAATGCTAAGGCACACTATGCCTTTCTTTAACCTTTGAATGATGATGATATTGCTAGGGTCATCCATTGCAAATCCGCCTACGAGATTTGGACACACCTAGTAGTCACACACGAAGGAACGTCACAAGTTAACAGAGCAAAGATTGATCTCTTGCGTTCCTAATATGAAAAGTTCACCATGCATGACAATGACACCATTGATAACATGGTAATAAGATTTACTAAAATAACTAATGGTCTTGCTTTTTTAGGTGATGTCATTGATAATGATCAAAAATAAAGAAGGTCATTCAGGTACTCTCACCCTCATGGGAAGTCAAGGGTACTACATTGAAGGAGCTAAACGACAAAAAAGAGATGAAGCCCATCAGACTTATAGGAAACCTTAAGACCCATGAAATGGAGAGGAAGGCAAGGGAAGAGGTGGCACCACAAAAGAAAAAAGTGATCGCTTTCAAATTCACTCCCACCATCGCTGACAATGATGATGAAGAAGAGGATGATGAAAAATTCTCCCTCCTAGTGAAAAATGTAACGAGGATGTACAACAAGACCAAGTTTAACAATAAAAGAAGATGGCAAGGGAAAGAAGACAAGAAGGTTATATGCTTCAATTATCGGAAGCCGGGCCACATGGTTGTGGATTGTCCGGGGACCAAAAGTAAACCTTCAACCTCCAAGAAGCCCTACAAAAAGAAGGCTCTCAAGGCTACGTGGGACTCGGAGAGTGAAACTGATGAAGAAGTGGATACGGCACATGTGTGTTTCATGGCTAATGATAACACACCAAAGGTACACACCAAGGCTCCAAGACGTAGGAAGTGGTGGTATCTTAATAGAGGTTGCTCAAAGCACATGACTTGGGACATCAATAATTTTGTAACCCTATCAAGGTATCATGAAAGTGGCATCGTCACCTTCAGAGATGATTCAAAGGGTAACATTATCGGTATAGGTAACATTAAAGTTAGTTCATCTCCATTGATTGAAAATGTTGTTTTAGTTGATGGTCTCAAGCATAATCTCTTGTGTATTAGTCAACTTTGTGATAGAGGTTTTAAAGTTATTTTTGATGATTCTTCTTGCAATGTTTTAGATGGTAAAATCGATGCTTGCATTCTTTCCAGATTTCGAGAAAATAATGTATATATTATTGATATGCTAAACTTAGATTGTAATGCTACATATTTAAATACTTTCAATGAGGATTCTTAGTTATGGCATAAAAGATTAGGCCATGTATCTTTTGATCATCTAGAATTAACTCTAAGGAATCGGTGAAGGGTATTTACTTGAAGTTTAAAAAGGACCACATTTGTGATGCGTACCAACTTGAGAAACAAACCAAGTCCTCTTTCAAATCAATCAAGGATATCATGACATCTAAACCATCAGAGTTAGTCCACATGGATTTGAAATCACCTTAAGGGGGGGTGAATAGGTGATATAGCTAATCTATGAACTAAATGCGGAATTTAAAAACTTAATGCAATGAGCACTCAAGTGTGATCAACAAGTGATGCACACACAACCAAGCCAAGCAAATATGAATGAGCAATATGAATAGAAATGCAAGGCACAAAGTAAAGAGAGAGATAGAGAGAGAGAGCCAATAGATCAAATGCAAACACCAAGATATGTTCTCGAGGTTCGAGCACCCAGCTCTACATCCCCGCCTTCGACACACGAAGGATTTCCACAAGCTTGTCCACCTAGGACCCTTACAAGAAGTACCCACTCCACAGGAGTACAACCACAACCTCCTCCTTGAGGCAAGCTTCAATCCAACAAACAATCACCTCACAACTTGAGGGATTAGCACAAAGCAAACACAAGGATCACCTCACAACTTGAAGGATACAACCCAAGGCACAAAGCCAAACAAAGATTGGGTTTTTAACTTGGTGGTTCAACAAGCAACCACAAACAATCTCTTTCTCCCACACAAATAACCTATAGAATAGATAGTAGATTTTAGCTCAAGTGTGGAGAAAACCAATGGAATGGAAATCAGATTCACAAAGAAAAAATCCTTGGGAAAACAATAGAAATCAAGATAGAGAAGTTCAATCAAAATCTTTTCTCAAAAGCCCTTTCTTTGATTTTCCAAACCCTAGCAAAAACACCAAAAGGATTGTTCAATATGAGTTCAAAAACTTCTTTTAATTGCAGCAAAAACACCAGAGAGTATGGAAAAATTCGCACAAAAAATCTTAGAGAAAAACTCTTGAAAATGGGGTATTTATAGACAAATCTGGAAAATAGCCGTTGGCAGCAGAACTGCCAGAAATACCCTGCCGATCGACCGCACGGTCGACCGTCCAACGGTCAATTTTGACCGTCGACAGCTGCCGGTCGACCGCCCCGGTCGACCCAAACAAACAGAGAGCAACTGCTCTCAGTCGGTCGACCGGCACGGTCGACCGGCTATAGATGTAGCCAGCGTGCACGTTTCTGTGCACGTCGGTCGACCCATACGGTCGACCGGCTACATGGTGCGGTCGACCGTACTGGTCAACCGACCAGCCTGGCAGACACCAAAACAGATCAAAAATCTGGGGAAATAAATATCCAATAAATTCTTATAAACTACTAAAAATCTCCAAAAATAGTTTTGTCAAATTGCATTGATATATAAACATGTGATAAAAGTTTTGACTCAAATATCAAGCAATTAAAACTATTTTTATGTCTTTTCATTTTTACCAAAAACCAAACCTTGTATTTTCTAAAACTTGGATTCTTGAATAGAAAATACATTTTGTCTAAAACTCATCCAAATACAAAAACATGATATTTAAACATTTGAAACATGATGCATATGGATAGAAATCCAATATACATGAAACATATACATATCATAGTTTTTGTCATTAATTCCAAAATATGTTTTGACAAAAATACCAAAACATAATTCACATGAAATAGGTAAGTCAAAACTATGTTTGTCTAGGAATTAAGCATGCATGTATATAGAACAAATCTAATATACATTAAACCATGTAAACTTGTTTTGATCTATCTATTCATGAAAACCAAGATCGGTTAAACCTAAAACCGAAAAACCGAAAACCAATATTCAAAACATGAAACGTGTGTGTTGTGAACTTGAGCATATCATACTATTCTAATCTTTACAATTTGGATCTAAACACAAAACTAAAGTAGGATACCTAAGTCTTCTTGTAGAGCGCAATCTCCAAGCCGACTCGATCCAAAACTCTTTGATCCACCGAGCAAGTGCTATATATGATCTTTGACGCTCGGGCTCTTGAATCAACATGTGGGTAGCTTCCAAATCATCTTGTAGAAGCTAATCACCTACTAATAACTTGATTAATGATCTGAAACTAAAATCACAAGATTATTAGTACACATAACTACATGAGTTAATCATCATCAAAACTAGAGTGGAAGGCCTTTGGGCCAACAATCTCCCCCTTTTTGATGATGACAAAACTCATGGAGTTATATATGCATGGATTAAAGTTAAGCTTCAAAGAAGCTCCCCCTTAACTCATGCATAGGATAAACAACTAATAAATGGCTCTAGATACCAATGAAATTATAAAACAAATAAACATGTTCTAGATACCAATTAGCAAAAACAAATAAACATGCTCTTGATACCAATAATTAGCAAAAACAAATAAACATGCTCTTGATACCAATGAAAATCAAAAAAAATAAACATGCTCTTGATACCAAATCTAAAAAAATAAACATGCTCTTGATACCAATTAAACTAAACATAACATGCTCTAGATACCAATTAAACACAATATATGCAAAACAAAACTCATGATTTCTTTTACAAGCTCTTGATACCAAAACTAAGCAAACTAAACATGTTCTTTAAATAATGCTTTGGATACCAATGGAACTTAATAAAAACATTAAAAACATAAAACATGCATATGCAAACATGCATATAAACTCAAATTCTTCTCCCCCTTTTTGTCAATCATCAACAAAGGGGTTTAAAAAAAACAAACTAATAAAAAAACATATTCTTTTTATTTCAAAACAAGGAATCAAAAACAAGGGATGTTCTCCCCTTTTTGTCTAAAAACAAATATGATACCAATTAGAAGAAAATGTGTCAAGGAAGTGCATATTGATACCAATTAAAAATGAAACTATACCAATTGAAAAACAAAAATCTAGATACCAATTGATAAGTAAACAATCATCATATCAATTGTAAATAAACAATTTTTGATATCAAACATAACAAATTTTGAATTTCTAAACATAAATGTTGATACCAATTGAAAATAAACATAGATCTTTAATACCAAAGTATTAAACATATAAACACATATGATTTTGATACCAATTGCAACTATTGCCAATTGAAATTATTTTCTATCATAAAGCAAGGGAGTGGAATACTAAATACCAATTGAAAGAAACAATACAAAATTTTTCTCCCCCTTTATGAAATACCAATAAAAACTATGATAAGACTCGAAATAAGATACCAATTGAAAACTAAATCAATTGAAACAAGGTTGAAGCTAAAGCTTATCATCATAAATAAGATTTGTGCTTAAAGATATAGGGATATAGTAAGCACAACTAAAACATATATATATATATATGTATGAAAAGATAGATACCAATTAAAATTGATATTCTTTGAAATGCAAGCATACATATATGAAAATATATGAGTATACAAGAAATGTCAAAATTGATACCAATTGAAAGAATTCAATGATACCAAATGAAACAACAATAAGATCAAGTGTATATCTCATAATCCTATACCTCCCAATCATGGTTCAAGTTTACTATGATTTTCACTATAAAGCATACATGAGCATGATCTCCCATCCAACCACCCTTTGAAGGTAGGGGTTTTCAAAAATAGATTTGCAAATATAGTATGATTGAAAATCTCTACCAAGGAAGAATATCACAACTTAGTTATATGAATCAACTAGTATGAGATCCTTCAAACAAAAATATCAACAAAAAAATATTTTTCATGAAGACACATGTAAACCACATGGCACTAAAACACTCAAAATCCATACAGAGCACAATTTATACTCATGAAAACTAAGTCATAAGAAAACACTAAATAAGGTGAGTGTACAAGTGTTGTGAGAAACATATCAACATGAAAATGGACAATCAAGCTCAATATTGAAAACATGAAATTCATTGTGAAATCACCAATTGAAATCATCTTAAAAATATGAGATTCATCATACATGTGAAATCACTTAGCAAACATGAAATTCATCCAAACGATTTAAACTTCAAGGCATATGTATGTCATGTACAAACTAAAGTATACATACATATCCCAAACATAATGAGTCCACAAAAGTATATGCATGAAGGCACGTGGCTCAAGGATGTATATGTATAAATGATAGTTTGGACAAGATGGACATATACATGAAGTTAAAACAAAACATGTGAAATAGTGAATACAAGTCAAATGCAAGAATCATCAAAACTAGACTATACTAGTACATCAAGTGAATACAAATGAGCGTTCAAGCACAAACATATATAAAGGTTTATTTGTAGCTCACGAGTTGTACAAGTATAAATCCTAGTCTTAATGAAAACTATCATTCAAGCAAGTAGTCAAAACACGAAGCATAAAACGGAATTCATAACCCAACAAGAAAAAAAAATGATCATGAAGTAAATCCACATGCTATTAGAATCATGACATACACAATAGCAAAACAAATAAGAGAATCACAAAGGATTGATCCATAAAGAACAAGGGTGATCTCAAAAAGGCCTATATATGCATGTCAAGGGTCTAATAGACATGGAATTCAACATATCAAACAAAACATGGGTCATTAAAACAAAACATCATAAACATTCATATGATCATTGTGTATATGCATGTACATTAGATCTAGGGCATACATGATAGTACTAAACAAGGTGATAACATAAAGATAAGATCCATATAAAACATGGGTGTCTCAAGAACTAAACATGTATTACACTAATCTAATAAACATGGCATAATCATAATGAACAATAAAGCATGGCATGCTACAAAATAATAAACATGAAAAGCATGCAAATATAAATGGGAGTTAGAGAATGATACCAAAACCGATGAAGGTGCATCTCTAGTTCTCCAAACCACGGTGGTCCTCCCACCAAATCTCCTTGAGTGTGAAGCATCCAAATGATTCTCTTTTAGGCTTAGAACGCATCCACCTCAAGGCACCAATACTCTCACGTGATGCGAGAGCTCCCACCTACATCAAAAAACATAGAGGTGGTCTTTGGTACCCATTTCCTTTTGGGTCCACGGGGGTTAGTATCCTTTCTAACCCAAACAAGATTAGTTGCTAAATTTTCAACATGTAAACGATCATAGCAAAATCTAGCAAGATGGCCTTTTCGGCCACAATGTGTACATGTGTACACATGAGCATACATGTCATGATTGTATCCGTGGAAAGCACGTGTATGCCGTGTTGGGTGTGCATGCAAAGATGGACCTTGTTTCTTGCGAACCAAGGTTTCCAAACGTGAATGATTTAATGTGCATTGGCTCAAAGTGGAGCCCAAACATTCAACACTTTTCTTCAAAATATTTATATCATTTTCAATAGTGGAAGACAAAGTGGAGCATGCAATAGGTGTGCAAGAAGTAGAAGCTACACTAGCATGGCACACATGAGAATCAATTTCAATTTTCAAAGATTCATTTTTCTTTAAAACCAAATCCAATTCCTTTGAAATTGAATCAATTTTATTTTTCAAAACAAGATTATCTTTAAAAGTAAAATCCAATTTTGAAGATAAAACTTCATTGTTCTTCAAAATATCATCACAATCATTTTTGTTTTTCAAGACCTCAATTTCTTTAAGGGCAAGTTCAAGTTGAGATTTTAGTGAGTCACGTTCACTAGCAATCTCTCCTTTCTCTTGCAAAACAGTTTCAAAAGTAGAGCATAAATCTTTCAATTCTTCTTTTACATCAAAATGTTTCTTTTTCAAAAGTTCATGTTTTTCTAAGAATTTTTCAAGCTTAGAGGCAAGTTCAACATTTAAAGTTTGAACCTCACCACAACTATAGCATAAAGAGTTTGAGCTATCATCTATTTGAGAGTCCGATTGTACCTCATGGGAGTCATTCCCATAGACCACAAAGCAAGGTTCTTCGGATATGACTCTCCTAGATCTCCTTATCTTGTTGATAATCTTTGGAAGCTCGGGAGATGACAACATGCTCCAAACTGCAAAAGCCGAATCATATCGATCAAAAACATGTAGAAGATTTTCATTGAGAGATGCTCTAAGTGCCCTAAGTGCTAATGCATTGGCCTTTTTATGCTTGCTACTATTTGGGAAGGATTCTTGAGTAGAGGCTTGATAAGCTAGATGTCCTAGGCTTTTTAAATGACTACTCATCTTGGCTATCCAAATATCATGTCTAGCAAAATTAAACCTAGGAGGACTATCCATGAGTGCAAACTAATATGTGTGCAAATGACAATGCAAATGAAGATTAGCAAACCAAGATCTCACTTCTAGGTGGTTAAACCTAACTATCAGGAGCACTAGCTCTGATACCAATTGAAATCACCTAGAGGGGGGGTGAATAGGTGATATAGCTAATCTATGAACTAAATGCGGAATTTAAAAACTTAATGCAATGAGCACTCAAGTGTGATCAACAAGTGATGCACACACAACCAAGCCAAGCAAATATGAATGAGCAATATGAATAGAAATGCAAGGCACAAAGTAAAGAGAGAGATAGAGAAAGCCAATAGATCAAATGCAAACACCAAGATATGTTCTCGAGGTTCGAGCACCCAGCTCTACATCCCCGCCTTCGACACACGAAGAATTTTCACTAGCTCATCCACCTAGGACCCTTACAAGAAGTACCCACTCCACAGGAGTACAACCACAACCTCCTCCTTGAGGCAAGCTTCAATCCAACAAACAATCACCTCACAACTTGAGGGATTAGCACAAAGCAAACACAAGGATCACCTCACAACTTGAGGGATACAACCCAAGGCACAAAGCCAAACAAAGATTGGGTTTTTAACTTGGTGGTTCAACAAGCACCACAAACAATCTCTTTCTCCCACACAAATAACCTATAGAATAGATAGTAGATTTTAGCTCAAGTGTGGAGAAAACCAATGGAATGGAAATCAGATTCACAAAGAAAAAATCCTTGGGAAAACAATAGAAATCAAGATAGAGAAGTTCAATCAAAATCTTTTCCCAAAAGCCCTTTCTTTGATTTTCCAAACCCTAGCAAAAACACCAAAAGGATTGTTCAATATGAGTTCAAAAACTTCTTTTAATTGCTGCAAAAACACCAGAGAGTATGGAAAAATTCGCACAAAAAATCTTAGAGAAAAACTCTTGAAAATGGGGTATTTATAGACAAATCTGGAAAATAGCCGTTGGCAGCAGAACTGCCAGAAATACCCTGCCGGTCGACCGCACGGTCGACCGTCCAACGGTCAATTTTTGACCGTCGACAGCTGCCGGTCGACCGCCCCGGTCGACCCAAACAAACAGAGAGCAACTGCTCTCAGTCGGTCGACCGGCACGGTCGACCGGCTATAGGTGTAGCCAGCGTGCACGTTTCTGTGCACGTCGGTCGACCCATACGGTCGACCGGCTACATGGTGCGGTCGACCGTACTGGTCGACCGACCAGCCTGGCAGACACCAAAACAGGTCAGAAATCTGGGGAAATAAATATCCAATAAATTCTTATAAACTACTAAAAATCCCCAAAAATAGTTTTGTCAAATTGCATTGATATATAAACATGTGATAAAAGTTTTGACTCAAATATCAAGCAATTAAAACTATTTTATGTCTTTTCATTTTTACCAAAAACCAAACCTTGTATTTTCTAAAACTTAGATTCTTGAATAGAAAATACATTTTGTCTAAAACTCATCCAAATACAAAAACATGATATTTAAACATTTTGAAACATGATGCATATGGATAGAAATCCAATATACATGAAACATATACATATCATAGTTTTTGTCATTAATTCCAAAATATGTTTTGACAAAAATACCAAAACATAATACACATGAAAT
This sequence comes from Agave tequilana, assembly GCA_038442645.1. Lineage (NCBI taxonomy): Eukaryota > Viridiplantae > Streptophyta > Magnoliopsida > Asparagales > Asparagaceae > Agave > Agave tequilana. The sequence continues at coordinate 99,385 of JAVJIF010027501.1, forward strand.
AGGTAAGTCAAAACTAAGTTTGTCTAGGAAATTAAGCATGCATGTATATAGAACAAATCTAATATACATTAAACCATGTAAACTTGTTTTGATCTATCTATTCATGAAAACCAAGATCGGTTAAACCTAAACCGAAAAACCGAAAACCAATATTCAAAACATGAAACGTGTGTGTTGTGAACTTGAGCATATCATACTATTCTAATCTTTACAATTTGGATCTAAACACAAAACTAAACTAGGATACCTAAGTCTTCTTGTAGAGCGCAATCTTCAAGCCGACTCGATCCAAAACTCTTTGATCCACCGAGCAAGTGCTATATATGATCTTTGACGCTCGGGCTCTTGAATCAACATGTGGGTAGCTTCCAAATCATCTTGTAGAAGCTAATCACCTACTAATAACTTGATTAATGATCTGAAACTAAAATCACAAGATTATTAGTACACATAACTACATGAGTTAATCATCATCAAAACTAGAGTGGAAGGCCTTTGGGCCAACAGGATTTGTTTGGTCCTACTAAAATCAAGAGTTTAAATGGAAACCGTTTTGTTTTTGTATTGGTTGACGATTTTTCTCGTTTTACATGGTTTTCTTTTTGGAACATAAAGATCAAGCTTTTTCGCATTTTAATGTTTTTAGAAAAAGGGTTGAAAAAGAAAAAAGTTTTTCGATTTTGCGTATAAAAAGTGATAGAGGTGGTGAATTCATTAACCATTCTTTTATCACTTATTGTGAAGAAAATAGAATTAGGCATGAATTATCTTGTCGCAGAACTCCACAACAAAATAGAGTCATTGAAAGGAAGAATCGTACTCTTCAAGAAATAGTTAGGATAATGATTAGTGAATACGGACTCCCTCAATATTTATGGACCGATGCCGTAAACACTTTATGTTACATATCAAATAGAATTTATTTTGTAAAAATACTTTCAAAACTTCTTTTGAAATTACTATTTGAGAAAGCCTAATATTTCTTACTTTAGAGTTTTTGGATGCGAATGTTTTATTTTAAAACACCAAAGATAACTTAGGTAAATTTGATGCTAAAGCTTTTGAAGCTATTTTGTTGGTTATTCTAACACTAGCAAGGCTTATAGAATTTTCAATAAATTTACTTTGACAATTGAAAAATCTATACATGTTAAGTTTGAAGAATCTAATGCTTTTGTTAAGAATGTTGTAGAGATTGATTCTTTAGGTGAAGACATGGAGAAAGTAACTTTAAAGGACTCACTTATCCAAGAAGATAAGCCAAAACTTGATAAATAAGGTGAAGTTCAAGAGGTTGAAGTGGCACCAACACTATCACTTTCAAAAGATTAGAGATTCGCTACAAGTCATCCCAAGGAACTCGTTATAGGTGATGTAACAAAGGGGGTAACTATGTTAGCCCAAAGGCCCATCGCTCTAGTTTTGATGATGATTAACTCATGTAGTTATAGTACTAATAATCTTGTGTTTAAATTAGTCTCAGTTATTTGATCAAGATCTTAGTGGGTGTTTAGCTTCAACAAAAGATTCCAAGTCAAGTTTTGGAGCTAACACATGTCGATTCAAGGGCTCGCGCATCAATATTGCATCAAGTACTCAAGAGGAGTCTAGCTCATTGGATCAAGGTTTGGACAAAGTCAAGAAGAAGAAGAAGACCTTCAAGAGAAGACTTGTGTCATGTTTGTAAGTGTCAAGATTTTATTTTTAGATAAAATATAAAGGATAAATTAGTTGGTGGATTGCTCAAGTACATATACACTCACATACAAGATTTATATGTGTTTTCATACAAGAGTTTTCGTTTTGAAAAATATCGGTTAGGTTTTTAAGATTAAAAATATACATGTGTTTTATCAAAACTTATTTTAGAGCTTAATGTCAAAAACATAGTGTAACTCTCGGTTCCTGATATACGTATGTTAATACTGGTATCTGATACTGATTTAATCATCTTGATATTCGGATTGAGGTCATTTCAGCTCAAAATATCATTTTCCATTATTTTGAATTTTTCTGGATTTTTGGAATATTGTTTGGGAATTATTGGAGAAGGCTCTCAATTCGGAGTCGACCGATGTCACAGACTGACTCCGGGATTTTTAATTAACAATCGGGGATGAATTTTAGAAATCTGACTTCACAACAATGTTCAGGATGACATGTTTTATTTTTGAGAATTTTTGAGGATTTTCTTAAATTAATAGAGTTTAATCCAATAAAATAATATTAAATATTATTCAAAAAGAAAAAATGAAATTAAAATAAAATAGAATAGAATAAGAAAACCCCATGTGTAGTAGCAGGTTTCAAACCCAAGCCCAATGCTATATAGGATTAATGCTCTAACCACCTGGCCACTTTGGCATTTTTTATAGTATGGATAGCCATTCTATTGAATGTTTTACCCTTACCTTTCTATTCTTCAAAATTACAACAAAAACCAAACTTCTTTTTATTGTTCATTCCAGCCCTCGAACCAGTGATCTGGTTGCCCAGGTCACGGCTCACACCACTTGGCAGCTTTTATTTGCTGCTAGAATCAGCACGTCAAATTTATAAGCATCCGCTATTTCATCTCCTTCTTCCCCAACTAACACACGTTCTCCACCTGCAGCGTTCTCTGATCACGTTCTCCCAGTCTCTCTTCTCTCTCGCCCTCTCGCGCACGTCTCTCACCCTCTCACACACGTCTCCATCTCCCCCATTCCCGTACACTTTCTCTCCCTATCCCTATATATAAATGCTCCATGGTTTCCCCTCCTTTTCTACTCCTTGCTCTAGGTCGTGCCCTCCTCCTCACCTGGCCGAGCACCCTACAAGCCGCAGCCGCACCAAGCCTACGACAGCAACCCACTCCCCTTGTTGTGCTCTCTCTAACCGAGCTCGCATACCTTCACAACCATGCACCTCAGCGCCTCAACACCCCTGTAACTTCTCCCACCTCCACGGCAAGCCCGACAGCAACCAGCAACTCCCCCGGGCCGAGCTGCACTCTCCTCTGGCTCGGCAGTACCAAGCTGCCGCAGACCAGGCTGCCTCTCTCCCTCGCTTCCCTCTCCGGCGAACGAAGGCAGACCTCCACGGAAGCCCAGCAGCAGCTCCCATCTCCGATGATCTTCGCGACCTCCGTTAAACCACCGGCACCGTCCACGAGGTCCGCCATCGACGGACGTGATGCTGGAAAAAGAGGAAGAAGATTCAGACTGAAGAGAAGCGTTCCGGGTAAGTTATTTTGCGTTGTCGTCGATTTTAGTTATTGTTGGCATTTCATCGAACACGTAGCATACCCTAATTTAATCACTAATTTCACCACGTAAAACTTATTTTAAAATTGTAATAAAAATAATATGGACACCTAAGACTTGTATACTAATTGTCATAATTTTTAATGGATTTTAGAAATTTAGTTTAATCAAAAAAAATGAAAAACCCTGCTGTGCTCTCGGCCAGGACCAGGCCGAGCCAGCCAGGCCCTGGCCTGGCCGAGCCAGATCAGGCCGAGACCTGGTCTGGTCTGGCCAGCCCAGCCAGACCTGGCCTGGGCCAGGGCTGGTCAGGCCAGGCCAGCGGGTCTGGCCAACAGACCCGGGTTCGGGTCTGTTTTACAGACCCGGGTTCGGGTCTATTTTACAGACCCGAACCCGACCCAATATAAAAAAAGGAAAAAAAAAAGAGAAAAAGAAAGAAAGGAAAAAAGAAAAAGTAAAAGTAAAAGAAAAAGAAAATAATGGATAAATAAAAATAAGTAGAAAAATAATAGTAGCATTTACTGTAGCAAACCAGACCCAAACCCATTACTGTAGCAACAGACCCGTTAAGCTTTTTAATTATTTTTATTGATTTTTAGGTTTATTTTAATTCAAAAATTTCAGCAAATTCACAGAAAATCACAAACTAAATTTGAAACTCTATAAAATTATTTTGATATAATATCACTTAGAATAACATGAAATTAAATATTTTTGTAATTACTATTCAATGATATTTTATTTTAAAATGACCAATAAATTTCTAAATAGCACAAAAAAATATGAAATTCATAATTCAATAATATGTAAATATTATACATCAATTTATTATTTTATGCATATATTTTATCATGAAAACATATTTTTAAATAGGTGCTATAAATTCAAAAATTGAATTATTTGGAAAATTAACCAACTAAAATTATAATAAATAGTAAAAATTACTTTCTTGTTTAACTTATCACTGAATAAGAATATGATTATTTAACTTGATTATTTGGAGGAAGAAGAATAATTGATAGGATCATTGTCGAATTATTTGGCAGTTAATTTTATGAGGAATTTCATATCCGAAACTTTTGAGATACATGTCTACAAGGGAATCATAGTGAGAGGGTAGACTTAAGATAATAATCATGCCTGGATTAAATAATGATCAGATCACATCCATACATATTGGATTTAGGATTTGGATCTTGGAGTGATAATCAGCTCAATAAACGGAATCATATCCTTAGTCAAAATATGACTATACCTTGGATCAGATTGCTTGGATTTAGTTTTGAAGGTTAGGATCTTGAAGTTTTCTGACCTAAGTAATATTTTAAGAATATCTATCATAGTTTGAGGTTGTTGAGTTAATCTTATGACTCTTAAGAACATTATAATTGGAATACCTTGATAATTTGAGAATCCTGAGATCTTTTAATTGAGGAATCATAGATGAAAAGAGGAGATAGATATATCTGGATCTTTATGGAGATCAATGAATTTTAAACTCAACTTCTAGGATCTGAAGCGGGAATATAAAAGCAAGAATATAAAACAGTCCGAAAGATATATTGAGGGTTGAGACAATAACTAATTACTGATTATTGATATCTGATCTTGGGATTTCCATCAGTGACTGCTATCTTGACTAATGATCTTCCAGTAGTGACCGTCTGATCTGATAATTGGGTTATTGTGATACTGTGAATATAAAACATGTACTCGAGGATTTGAGATTATTTGGGATCTTAATGATTTTTAAGAAATAAAAACTAGAGGCGATTATTATTTGAGCAATATGTGACGATCTCAGATATAATTTTGGAGTGATGTTATAAGGATGGTAACGTAATTGAGATATCTGGATTCTTGTTCGATGTGATCATGGTGAAAAATCAGTGGGGTATGGTTACTGGTAGACCTTAAGGATCTGATCTATAAATGGTGGGAGTAATCTTATCATATGAATATGACTATAGTAGACTGGGAGAGCAAAGTTATATGCCAATTATGAACTCTAGAAAGTTAATTTAAATCCCCAGATTTATGGTGATACTCTTGCAGATGAATATGTTGGATCATGACCCATGGTTGACTCGGTATTGGGTTATATCATATTGAGACAACTACGGATCTGGGACAATCCTATCTCACGCAGATACAGCTTTTGATTCATATGTCGATGTCTGGCCGAATTTTGAGAACGAAATTCTTTTATAAGGTGGTAGGATTGTAACTCTCGGTTCCCGATATACGTATGTCAATACTGGTATCTGATACTGATTTAATCATCCTGATAGTCGGATTGAGGTCATTTCAGCTCAAAATATCATTTTTCATTATTTTGAATTTTTCTAGATTTTTGAATATTTTTGGGAATTATTGGAGAAGGCTCTCAATTCGAAGTCAACCGGTATCACAGACTGACTCCGAGATTTTTTAATTAATAATCGGGGATGAATTTTGAAAATCTGACTTCACAACAATGTTCAGGATGACATCTTTTATTTTTGAGAATTTTTGAGGATTTTCTTGAATTAATGAGTTTAATCCATAAAATAATATTTAAATATTATTCAAAAAGAAAAAAATGAAATTAAAATAAAATAGAATAAAATAAGAAAACCGCATGTGTAGTAACAAGTTTTGAACCCAAGCCCAAGGGTATATAGGATTAATGCTCTAACCACCTGGCCACTTTGGCATTTTTTATAGTATGGATAGCCATTCTATTTGAATGTTTTACCCTTACCTTTCTATTCTTCCAAATTACAACAAAAACCAAACTTCCTTTTATTGTTTGTTCCAACCCTCGAACCAGTGATCTGGTTTCCCAAGTTTACAGCTCACACCACTTGGCCGCTTTTATTTGCTGCTAGAATCAGCACGTCAAATTTATAAGCATCCGCTATTTCATCTCCTTCTTCCTCAACTAACTCACGTCTCCACCTATAGTGTTCTCTGATCACGTTCTCCCAGTCTCTCTTCTCTCTCGCCCTCTCGCGCACGTCTCTCGCCCTCTCACGCACGTCTCCATCTCCCCCATTCCCGTACACTTTCTCTCCCTATCCTATATATAAATGCTCCATGGTTTCCCTCCTTTTCTACTCCTTGCTCTAGGCCGTGCCCTCCTCCTCACCTGGCCGAGCACCCCACAAGCCGCAACCGCACCAAGCCTATGACAGCAACCCACTCCCCTTGTTGTGCTCTCTCTAACCGAGCTCGCATACATTCACAACCATGCACCCCAGCGCCTCAACACTCCTATAACTTCTCCCACCTCCACGGCAAGCCCGACAGCAACCAGCAGCTCCCCCGGGCCAAGTTGCACCCTCCTCTAGCTTGGCAGCACCAAACTGCCGCAGACCAGGCTGCCTCTCTCCCTCGCTTCCCTCTCCGGCGAACGAAGGCAGACCTCCACGGAAGCCCAGCAGCAGCTCCCATCTCCGACGATCTCTGCGACCTCCGTTAAACCACCGGCACCGTCCACGAGCTCCGCCATCGCGGACATGATGCTGGAAAAAGAGGAAGAAGATTCAGACTGAAGAGACATTGTGGGTAAGTTATTTTGCGTTGTCGTCGATTTTAGTTATTGTTGGCATTTCATCGAACACGTAGCATACCCTAATTTAATCACTAATTTCACCACGAAAAACTTGTTTTAAAATTGTAATAAAAATATATATGGACACCTAAGACTTGTATACTAATTGTCATAATTTTTAATGGATTTTAGAAATTTAATTTAATCAAAAAAATGAAAAACCCTGCTGTGCTCTCGGCCTCTAGCCGAGAGCAGCAGCAGCTGCTCTCTGGCCAGGACCAGGCCGAGCCAGCCAGGCCCTGGCCTGGCCGAGCCAAACCAGGCCGAGACCTGGTCTGGTCTGGCCAGCCCAGCCAGACCTGGCCTGGGCCAGGGCTGGTCAGCCAGGCCAGCGGGTCTGGCCAACTGACCCGAACCCGACCCAATATAAAAAAAAAGGAAAAAAAGAGAAAAAGAAAGAAAGGAAAAAGTAAAAGAAAAAGAAAAGAAAAAGAAAAGAAATGGATAAATAAAATAAGTAGAAAAATAATAGTAGCATTTACTGTAGCAAACCAGACCCAAACCCATTACTGTAGCAACAGACCCGTTAAGCTTTTTAATTATTTTTTATTGATTTTTAGGTTTATTTTAATTCAAAAAATTCCAGAAAATTCACAGAAAATTCCAAAAATTCACAAAAAATCACAAACTAAATTTGAAACTCTATAAAATTATTTTGATGTAATATCACTTAGAATAACATGAAATTAAATATTTTTGTAATTACTATTCAATGATATTTTATTTAAAAATGACCAATAATTTTCTAATAGCACAAAAATATGAAATTCATATTCAGTAATATGTAATATTATACATCAATTTATTGTTTTATGCATATATTTTATCATGAAAACATATTTTTAAATAGTTGCTATAAATTTAGAAATTGAATTATTTGGAAAATTAACCATCTAAAATTATAATAAATAGTAAAAATTACTTTCTTATTTAACTTATCACTGAATAAGAATATGTCAAGTCTCTAATTAATTCACGCAATATATAGGCCGAGAATTTTACCCAGAGCCGGTTGCAGTTACGGGAATTCAGACTCCAACGACATCAGGCAAGTGTACATGATTCTCGCCTCGTTGACTTTCGTGTCGATTTTAACTCTGTCTCTTAACTATAATTTCTAGATATCATATTCATGATTGTCTATATCATTATGTGATCACGTTTACATCATTATCTTGTTCTTGAATCCAAATATATTATTAATCTTTGTATTTCTTGATATTATCACCCATTCTATCTCGTGATCATTACCTTATGTATCGTGTTTGCATCTCATTCTTGTACTTACATACATCCAACTAAAATTAACATGATTACTTGTATGTAATAGACTGATGTATTGGCAATGAAATCTACACTGATCATGATAAATACTTTGATCTGGATCTTGAGGTTAACTGGATAATAATGAAGAAAGATTGATAGTTAAAGATTGAATATCGATTGATATTGTGATCCTGATATTACTGAAAATTAATCGAGGAAATCAACTTTTATAGTTTGAGAAATTATTCGAGGATACTTGTTGGATTATAGATATATGATCAAGACCGACTTATTATGACCTTTGTATTACATGTCACTGACATCGCCTGCACTATTTTGCATGCATTTGGTATCACTTGCACAACTATATGTTTGTCACATGATATTGTCACTGTCTACATCGTCCCATGATTTTGATACACATTGCGTTCACCATCTAATGTTGATATTCTTGGTACCGATTTATGATCCTGTAACACTGAGTAACACACTATTTTGCATTTGCATTTATTAATAAAATTAATCAAGCCGGGGTTACTGGGGGAGACTGTAGCAGGGGAAATCCAGGGAGGTGTGCTTGGAAGGGTGGCCCCTTGTGGGTTTGGATGCCACACGTGATCTTGTTATTTATGCGCGCTCCTGTTATTACATGTTACATGATACCTGAGTACAGTGAACTGTTTCTCCCTGCTATCAGGATCCACTAACGCATCACTTGTTTGATATGCAGTTGTCCTATGGGATGGGGCACAGGATGGTTGCATTAGTTAGGGTAATAAAATATGCTAGACATATGCACTTGCATCATATCCTTCATTGTCTTCAGTGATCTAGTACTTGAGATATAGTTTCAAGATACTGATACTTGAGACTCATGTGACATGCATTATCTTGACTACATGACATTCCTGAACATACCATGTTATTTTACCTTGTGCACTCGAGTTCTTATGATCTTGTGATTATGTTACACGACAGTTACTTGTTCAGGATATTTCATGTTCATTATATACATGTTACACCATGCATGCACGATCTTATTGTACATGATCTATCTTCTGATTATTCCTGTTACTGTTATTACATTCAGTTCTTGATATTTCCAAACATATTTCCTACTTACTGTTACTACATTTTCATATTCTCTTCTTCCTGTTCGTGTACTCTTACTGGTCCGCTTCTGACGGACCTTTATATTATTTTTCAGTGTTTAGATCTGGATGCCGGTATAGAGAGTTTTTCGTAGATCATATTCTGGTTTCGCTGTTCTCCGGTGAGTTCAGTTTTTCTTGACTTATTTTATTCAGATATAGTGGATGATATTTATGATTCAGTTTTTCATATATGTGATTTTATCCCTGCGCTTGGTTGTATATGCATATATGTGTGCTATCCTACTTGTTATTGACAGCCTAAGTACTCATGGAAGAGATTTCACTCTTCGTGAGTATCTGCTGGTCATCGTCACGTACTCTCGTATTCCGTATTTTGGGAAGCGGGGCTGACACATAGATATTTCATCATATATGTGTAGTGGATCATATCCATACACACTAAGCTTAAAAAATGTTTAGAATATCTTGTTTTTGTATGTGGAGAAGTTTTTAGAAAAATCAATTTTGAAAAATACAGATTTTTGTTTAGGCAAACTTCCATATTACAAAAATAGTTCAAAATGTTTGTAATATGTTTTGATTTTTACTCAAACATGTTTGTATATCAAAGTATATCACTGAACTTATTTTGTAGAATTTATGAGATTTATGGGATTTTATTGAAGGAAAAAGACCAAGTTTTAAATCCCTAAAAACCTGTTTCTGGCCTTCTGCCGGTCGACTGTGCGGTCGACCGTGCCAGAGATCGGTCGACCAGGCGGTCGACAACGTGCACAAACGTGCACGGCTTGTTTGGCTGGAGGGCCAGTCGACCGACCTAGTCGACCGCCAGAGAGCTCTGCTCTCTGGAAATGGCCCCGGTCGACCGGGCGGTCGACCAACAGAGAGCTACTGCTCTCCGTATCCGGGCCACGGTTGATCGGCCGTCGACCGCTGGCACACGGTCAAAAATCTGACCATTGGCCGGTCGACCGGGCGGTCGACCGACAGCAGACCAGGCTGCTGAGTTGGCCTCCAACGGCCACATTGTTGAAGCCTATAAAAGAGGCTTCTCTTGGACTGTTTTAAATAAGATTTTAAGTGGGTTTTTAAGCTAGTTTTTCATACACTTCTAAGTGTTTATCTTCACTTTTTGTTTAGAGCCAAATACTTCCATATAAAAAGGAGAGTGTTTCAAGAGTGTTTTATAAAAGAGATTTCTTGAGGTTTTCACCACCAAATCAATCCAAGTTTTTCTCACATACACTTGAGCTATCCATTGCTACATCCATCTTATAGGGATCTTTGTTGTAAGAGTATTTGAGGAGATCAAAGTGTTTCAATCACCAAAGTGTTCTACTTTGTATTTAAGGAGGCGGACTTGCGGGTTCGCGTTGTTTTGAGTTCTAGTGAGAGCTCAGTGTAGAAGTGCGGCCTCAGCAAGCTAGTGTGCTTGCGTGTGTAGTTCTTCCGGGAACAAGAGAGAGACTAGTGAGTCCAAGGAGTTCTAGTGTGAACTCATTGTAGGTGTTGTGGCACCGAGTTATCCGGTGGATCGTTTATAGTGAAAATCCTTCATAGTGTTGAAGGCGGGGACGTAGAGCAAGGGTGCTCGAACCTCGAAATAAATCTCCCGTGTGGCTCTCTCTATCTCTCACTTGTATTTATATCTTGCATGTTTACATTGCTTCTATCTTTACTTGCTTGATATACTTGTGCTTAATTGTTATATGCTTGGGGATTGTTTGCTCACACTTGTATTCAACCAGAGAGCCATAGCGGCACCTTAACTCTTATCTAGAGGAATCTTGAGGAGATAGTCCAAAGCCCTTCACCGAGAATTTGGCTACACTCTTGGTTATACTTGGTGTGTCTAGCTAAATAGTTTTTAGTTTGCATAAATAGTTTTATTTCCGCATTAATTCATCATTAGATTAGCTAGTCACCTATTCACCCCCCCCTCTAGGTGATTTCAATTGGTATCAGAGCTTGGTGCTCTTGATTTGGGTCTAACAACCTTAAGTTAAAGATCCTCATTTATAACTAATCACAATATTTACACACACACATAGATTTCATGTCACCTCCCACTTTTGATATTCTTAACATCCAAACTTGGAAGGTTAAGATGTCAATGTACCTCAAAGCCCTCAGTATTCATGTTTATTTTGCCACTATTAAAGATTCATATTGTTTAAATGGCAAACACCTTGAGGCTAATGCAAAAGCCATCCATGCTTTAAGTCAACCCTAAATGATGAATATTTATCTAGGGTTTCTAACTTAGATTCGGCTTTTGTAGTATGGACACTATAGTCTCCCTTGACGAACAAAAGCAATATTATGCGGGAAATGACTCGGATGATGGAAGTGATGCTTTCAACTTATGCTACATGGTCCAAAGGGATAACCCCCTTGAGGTAAATTCCGAATTCGAGTTAGAATAAGATATTGACATGTCTTATGATGAGCTTGAATCTTTTTGTCAACAACTTCTTGAAAAATATGAGTTGCTTAAAAAGGATAATAAGAAATTGAAAAACAAATTTGATTCCATGTTAAAAGAAAAAGATTCTTTTCAAAATAAATTGGAATGCATTTTAAAAGAAAATGATATGTTGAAAAAGGATAATATTTCCTTGACTTCTAATTAAATGATCTTTGTGAAGGAAATACTTCTTTGAAAAATAAGATTATTTTGGTGGAAAAAGAAAAAGAAATTGCTTTGGAAGAAAACAACTCTTTAAAAAGAAAAATTGTTACAAAGGAAAAGAAAATGTTTATATAAAGAACAAGATTGTTGATTCTCATTCTCACCATGCTTTTCATGCAACCATTGATGAAAATGAGATAAATTTTAAAAATAGAATAGATTATTTGAGCTCAACTTTGAGCAATTGTGCATTCAATCATAATAGATTGGAAACCTTATTTCAAAAGAAACAAGCTCCACATGTTCATGCACATCACCCACGACACACATATGCACATTTTGCCCATCATGATCACACTCACTCTCATGTGCATTTTAGAGTGTACAAGTGTATACATTGCGGCCGCAAAGGCCATTTAGCAAAGTTTTGTTATGATAAGATAAACCATATTAATTTTGTTAATAAAATACTTGGGTTCTAAACAAAGCTAACCCCCGTGGACCCAAAAGAAAATGGGTACCATATTTCTCACCTCTTGTGTTTGATGTAGGTGTGGGCTCTCACATGACGTGAGAGGTTTGGTGCCTTGGTGGTGGATGCATAGGCTAGATGGACATACAATTGATGCACCGCTATCAAGGAAGTTTGGTGGGAGGACCACCATGGTTTGGAGATATAGAGATGTGCATTAATAGTTTTGGTAACTATCTCTAAACTCCTATTTTATTTACATGCATTTACACTAATAATTTTTAGCATGTTTTTATGATCATGTTTTGTGCTTCATTAGGTGAATGCTTGTTTAGATGTAGCTATCATTAAAACTTGTATCTATATGTGTACAAGTAGTAAGCAACATTTGATTCTTATATGTTTGCACTTTATTACTCATTTGTACTCATTACATGTATGTGTATAACCTAATTTTGATGATTTTCTCATTTATACTTGTTTTGCCTATTTTTTTGTGTGTTTTGCTCCAGTATATGTTATTATTGAAAACTAATAAATATACATGTATGCCCTTGAATCTCTTGCCTTCATACAAATATATTATAGACTCTTTTATGTTTAGGATGTGTATGTATATTGTTAGTTTTTAATAAATCAAACATATACCTTAAAGTTTGTTTTTGAAAAAAAAAAAAATTTTCATGATTTTTATATGTTTGACATTTTTGAGCTCATTGACTATTTTTCATGATTATGCTAACCACATAACCTTTGTACACTCACATTATTTTTGTTTACTCATGATTTTGTTTCATGAGCACATTTTAGAGCTTTATAGATTTTGAGCGTCAACTTTTGTGTATTTAGTATGATTCATGAGATACGTATGTTTTGTTTTCATGTTTGAAAGATCTTTAACTAGTTTTTCAAAATTATATTAACTAGTTATTTATTCTTCATTTGGTAGTATTTTCAAATACAACTATTTTTAAAGTCTTATTTTTGAAAACCCTACCAACCCTTTAGGGGTGGATGGATGGGCAACTATGTCTTGTATGCCTTATTAAAAATCTTTTATCATGTGCATGAATAGGGTGGTTAGGTATGAGTTATACACATGAACTTCATGAAATTCCATTTTTGTATACTCATATATGTTTTCTTATATGTATGCTTCAAATTTCAAATAATATCAATTTCTATTGTATTTTCATTTTCATACATATATATGATTTGATTGTGCTTGATTTATTATCTTTACATGTTTAAAGCACAAATTATGTTTATGCTAAGCTTGACTTAAATCTTGATTTCAATTGGTATCTCAATTGTATTTTAATAAGCTTATACATTATTTTCAATTGATATTTAAATTGTTATCAAAATGTACAATACACTTCAATTGGTATCTATCTGTTTCAATTTTAATTTGGTTTCGATTTCATATTGGTATCAAAAATGCTTTACCTTTTATTTGGTATCAAAATTTACCATATATTTCAATTGGTATCAAATATAAAATATTTTTACTTTCATTGGTATCAAAATTTACTAATGTTTCAATTTCAATTGATATCAAAATTTTCAATTTCATTTGGTATCAAACATCTTGTGATATCTTAAAATTTTGTTTGCTTACAAGTGGTATATCAAAATTTGATTTAAGAAAATTTTAAAATTTATTTTAAAGTGATAATTAAAAATGTTTCGATATGTATTGCCTATATGCAAGGGGAGCTTAACATCTCTTCTATATATAAATTCATGTTGAGTGTATCTTGTATTGAGGAGCTTGATATCTCTTCTTTATATGATACACGTGTGTAAGGGGAGCTTCACATCTCCACTTATGCATTGCATATTATGTTTTATGTGAGTTAGGGTTTTGTCATCCCTTCTTCATGTAATGCATGTATGCAGGGGAGCTAACTTAACCTCTTCCTCTTCATAAATGTATATCGCATGTACATCCTTATTGTTGATTATTTTTTACCCCTTTGTTGATTGACAAAAAGAGGAGAATGATTTTGAGTTTATATATGTATTTTACTTTATTTTTATACAACAAGGAGGAGAATGATTATGTTTATACAAAAGGGGAAGAAGGTTTTCGAGAAAAGACTTTTTGGTTTATGCATGTTTTCTCTCACCTTGTTTAAGCATACATATTTGTTTAGTTTTATACACTTCATTGCAATATATATTTGTTTATTGTTATGCATGAGTTAAGGGGGAGCTTCTATGAAGCTTGACTTTAATCCATGCATATATAACTCTATGAGTTTTGTCATCATCAAAAAGGGGGAGATTGTTAGCTCAATGGCCCATCGCTCTAGTTTTGATAATGATTAACTCATGTAGCTATAGTACTAATGATCTTGTATTTAAATTAGTCTCAGTTATTTGATCAAGATCTTAGTGGGTGTTTAGCTTTAATAAAGGATTTCAAGTCAAGTTTTGGAGCTAGCACGTGTCGATTCAAGAGCTCGCGCATCAAGATTGCATCAAGTTCTCAAGAGGAGTCTAGCTCATTGGATTAAGGTTTGGACCAAGTCAAGAAGAAGAAGAGACCTTCAAGAAAAGACTTGTGTCATGTTTGTAAGTGTCAAGATTTTGTTTTTAGATAAAATGTAAAGGATAGATTAGTTGGTGGATTGCTCAAGTACATATACACTCACACACAAGATTTATGTGTTTTCATAAAAGAGTTTTCGTTTTGAAAAATACCGGTTTGATTTTTTAAGATTAAAAATATACATGTGTTTTATCAAAACTTATTTTAGAGCTTAATGTCAAAAATATAGATATTTCATCATATATGTGTAGTAGATCATATCCATACACACTAAGCTTAAAAGTGTTTAGAATATCTTATTTTTGTATTTGGAGAAGTTTTGAAAAAATCGATTTTAGAAAATACAGATTTTTGTTTAAGGCAAAACTTTCATATTACAAAAATAGTTCAAAATGTTTGTAATATGTTTTGATTTTTACTCAAACATGTTTGTATATCAAAGTATATCACTAAACTTATTTTTGTAGAATTTATGAGAATTTATGGGATTTTATTGAAGGAAAAAGACCAAGTTTTAAATCCTTAAAAACCTGTTTTTGGCCTTCTGCCGGTCAACTGCACGGTCGACCGTGCCAGAGGTTGGTCTGTTGGCCCAAAGGCCTTCCACCCTAGTTTTGATGATGATTAACTCATGTAGTTATGTTTACTAATAATCTTGTGTTGTTTAAGTTTCAGATCATTAACCAAGATATTAGTTGGTGATTAGCTTCAACAAGGCGTTTGAAGCTCTCACAAGTGATCCAGGGCTCAAGCTTCAAGATCACACATTGCCTAGCCCATGGATGGAGTTTTGGAGCAAGTCAACTTGAAGATGAAGATCATCAAGAAGACTTAGGTATCCATAGTTTAGATAGTGTGTTTAGACATTTTGTAAAGCTTAGTATAGTTGATATGCTCAAGTGCACATAACACACACGTTTCATGATTTGGATTTTGGTTTTCATGAATAGTAGATCAAAACAAGTTTAATTTATTTCTATGTATATTAGATATGTTCTAGATATCATATATGCTTTAAAGTTGCTAGACAAA
>JAVJIF010027502.1:0-34984 GCA_038442645.1 Agave tequilana
AGGCACTGAAATCCATTTGAACTTATTTCCCTGCTCAATTTCGAAATATTAGTCAATTTGTTGTCAGTTGTTAATAATCTTTGCGTTTATCTAATTTGTGAATTGGTATGTGTTCTGTACTGATGTAAACCTAGAATTCAAAGCAAAAGAAGTGATTTTGATTGGTTTTGTTTGCTGGTTTTGAGTTTCCATCGAAGAGGAAGGACTGGAGAAAAATGAAGAAATGGGGAGAAAAGATGGAAAGGAAAAAAACTTTACTAGCTTCAGTAACCCAAGTAATTGGAGATATTTCATATAAACAATACTGGTATCAGTATCTACTAAATATGCTATTCATATTGTAGGCCCAATGCTCAGGATCCTGGTCTAAATTACTTTCTTCTGATGGATTTGGGAACTCAAGACCTCTTTTCTCTAATCCAAATCTCTCTTGTCTACAAAATTACTTTTCTCGGATCAATTAATGAGTTATGGTGGAGTTAATGTGGCATGAAACAAACTTTTCAAGGATTCTACACTTTGGAAACTAGGAACAAACCAATGGATTTTCTACCAATGACATACAATAGATTTCCACTTTTAACAATGACATCCAACAATCCCTTACTCATTTATCTTTTGACTTCTGGGAATCACTGCTGAGTATTTAAATTATAGAAAATTCACCATAATTGCAATTTTTATGTTATTAGGTCTTGACTTTTTAAGTTTCTTACTCTTTTCATGAAGGAGCTTAATGAATTATGTCCTTTATTGAAACATATCCTAATTTCATTATGTATTATTATGAATGATTTGAAACCATATGGTTTTAAAGATGCACCTTTAAAATGTGTTGTGCACATGGGGGCCACATTAGGTATATAGAGAAGTACAATGGGTAATAATTACATTTTAGCATATCTAAAATAGAATAGGATGTAATCGTAAATATGTAAAAAAAATTGGGACATTTTTGTCAGTTATGTTTGGGTGAGACAAGCACAATTCAAATCTAATTTATACTCTCAAAATTGTGACCTCTTGAGTGGATATTAAGTAATGAAGATTATGAATAATTAGTTTAATATATCTTTCTTGAAATATTATTAGTTAAATAGTAGAGATTATGAATAATTAGTTTAATATATCTTTCGTGAAATATTACTAGTTAACAAGAAAAGAATGAAAGAAAAATTCAAATTCAAATGTGCAATGGTACATGATAAAAATAATATGTTCAAGTTGTGTCAAGAATAGTTGGAAACTAAAAATATATCATAAAATCGAGAACAAAGTTAAGGGAAGTGGTCTTAAGTATCCATAGAGCATGCAAGAAGTGTTCTGTGAGGCGCATTTAGATCAAAGTTATGTTTTTTTGATAAAAGTGACCATTGCATAGATTATTGAACTAGGACATACATGTTGTATCCTGGCACGAATATGGCGTGATACACTTAAATCTCCGCATTCACACACATGACATCATGGCCATATATGTGTATGTTTGTGAACATAAACATATTTTATACGCAAACACATAAAATTATTTTTAACTTATATGCGGAACAGAAGATGCTCATTGAGTATAATAATGAACAAAGTTATAGTGTTCACAAAAGAAGGCATAACATACTTTGCTGTAACATATACTTTTCATAAACAAAATCAAATGTATTTGGAAGTATGGGCGAAGATGAAAATATTTGTCCTTTTGAGTACGAATTGACAACCAGCTTTTGCTGGAAGAAGCAGCCTACATCATAGAACAAACAAATAGGTCCAAATCAAGCTTTTAAAGGCTTACTAATTTGGTTAGGAGCTTATATGAGAAGAATTGAAATAGTTTGGATTCCAAAATCAATCTCTAACATGCAACCCAAGTAACGTGGAGCTCAAGTCAGACACATGCTATATATGGCTTTTATAGGTAGGTAGATACACTATAATCAACCTCCCCAGCCACCCCCAAAACATAAATATAGAAAATAAAAATAAAACTACCATCACCACGACGGCCCGTCTCTTGTGATATTTTCCAATATAGGTAGATTGCTATTAGGAAGATCTTATATTTGAGGCAGAAATAAGTGCCCTTTAGCTTTTGTTCGTAACGGACTGGAGGCCACACTTCAAAGATAAGGTAAGAATTTGCAAGAACTTGATTATAGTTTTTAAAAATAAAGTTGATGGCACCTCATAAAATCTCTTGAACTCTTGCATGTCTTTTTCAATTTTAACATAACAACAGTTCTGCATCAATTGGGAGTATATTGCTAAAGCCTCTTTGCGGTGGACTCTCAACACTCAATAGAAGGTTCATGGTCTTTTGTTGGGTGCATTTCTGCTTCCATGTACATTTAGGATTCATGGCCTTTACGATGACGATTAAAAGGAAATGTTTATATAACTTATTAACTTTGATAGTAAATTCAGATAAAGTAAAAGTTCTCCAGCACTCCCATGCTAGAAGTAATTAAGAGTTGCCTTTTCAAATTTGGTACTACAGGTTTTGGTTTAACACTGTGTTAGCTATTTCACTCCACACCCCCTGAATTAAAATCTAGTTAGTATTCCGACTCAGGGTGCATTCTTGACCTAGATCACCAAAAGTGACAACCCGAGAGTAAAAGAAGAGAAAATTTAGTGAGTTCTTGTAATATATTTTAGCAATGAGCACCAAAATTTTTGGTTTCTTAGACTTACACTATGGCTTTTAAGTTTGAAATTTGAACTTTAATTCTTTAGTGTTTTAAACTTTTGATTATATACTAGAAAAGTAGTTTAGTTTCTATTTTTTAAATAAGTATCAAACCAAGCCGTGCTTTGTAGATATTCAAACTTCAAAGGTGAAAGTTCTATTAGATAATTTCAATTCTTAATTTTACATGTCTTCAAATGTACATGTATGTCTATTCTCTAGGCAACATGCACTAATACATGCATAATCATCCAAATAACCCTAGCAAAGACATCGAAGCGTATCATGAGCTGAAATATTGATCTGATTAAGCCCATTCCCTTTGCACCGCATACCGTGCTCATACCACACGAACGAGACAAAATCATGACTTGTAACACTGCTTTATCATTAGATTGGATTGTATTTGTATATCTGTAGTTACAAGTAAAAATGCATTTCAGATTCCTTAGAATATGACAATTCAAAAATTCCAGTGTGTAAACAGGAAGTAATAGAGATTGCTCTTCTGATCTGACGAAATTACATCTTGTTGTAAAGATATTACACAAAGAACTATTCTTTGTTAGTGTATCATACACTACACTTAAGCTCTGAGAAGAGGTAAGGGGCGTTTGTTTGAGGGACTATATGAATTTATGAACTAGGAAGTACATGGAATTCTCCCCACTCTCCCACATCGACATAATCCTATTCCACTTGGAGAAGATGTCATGAAGCTGTAGTCCTATCCACTAGGAAGCCAATGCCTTCAAATTCGAAACTAGACCTTCCAACTTTGTCCAAAACAAGATTTGAAGTAGGTAAGAGCTCTGTAGAAAAGACCATTTGGAACATTATGTGCTAACTTCTGCCACGTAAATGAAAGCCTTTATGACTTTCCTCTTTCTACCAATTTTGAGCACATCTTTTTATTTCTCTTCTAGCGGTAGATGGTTTGGGATTTTTTTTTTCTCATTTGGCTACCTGGGTAATATTGGTTCATGTTGTTGCTGCTTGCTTGACAGTCCAACCAGTAAGGGGTTCTGAGAAAACTGTTTACAAGCATTCTTCAATTAACTGTTTCTCCTCCAAATTTATACTATCTAATTGTTATTCTTGACTTGTTTCATTATTATATAATTTTTTTGGCTTAAATTAGTTTATTTGCCACTCTTGCCAAATTTCTTTTATATGGTCTTTTGCTGGCAGAAGAGTGTGTCAAATGAATTCTGCGTGGTTCTTTTTCTATTTGTAGATCTATGCTTGAGGTGTGATTAGGGTTTTCCACCTCCCAAAGTCGGGAAATATTGGTCAATGGTCATTATCCTCTGCCTTCTTAGTTATGGATTTCTAGTTTCTTCAAGATCTCTTAGATCCTTGAGTTTCTCGTCATGGGACGTAGATCCTTGTGTTTTATTGTTGGGGATCTTAGATACTCAAATTTTTGCTAATGGATGTATGATGGAGACTTGAACGTTTTTTCAGTAGTCTTTGCTTTTCTACTTTTAAGTAGATTTTGTTATGGAAGTATTTCTTGTTAAGATTGCCAAAAACCATTTTGGTTTTTTCTTTAAGGATATTATTTTGTTATTGTTGATCTCCATGTTTGAAGAGTTCTTTAGCTTTCCTTTATTGGGAATATATTTCCATATTTGCATGTATAGTACAATTATTTCCTGTAGTTTCTTTTTTCAACCTCTAGTAATTATTTACCCTATGAAGTTGCCAACTTTGATTGATTATTGTTATAATCATTATTGATGTGAAACGTGCGTGCGTGCAATACCGAAATCAGTGATGTGACTGAAATTGCAATGTTCCACCAAAATCACGATCGTGGGGCAGGAAGAAAGTTAAAACTTGTAATGCGACAGATGAGTTTAAACAAATTTGCATACGCAGGCTGTGCCATTATGTTCTCAATTAAATCAATGCAAATACTATATTATAATGGCTCAGTTATGCTATCAATTTTGACCAGCAAATTACATGTTACAGATTCTCACATTCACAATATATAGTGGACATCAAATAAAAATTGATAATTTACTAAAGAACAGTTATCAGACTCGCAAATAAAAATTGTGTTAAGAAAAAATACCTATTGAGGATCACGCCGACCTCAGTGTCTTGTTGACGCATAGCTCTATCCTCCATGAATCCAACACTTTGAGAACGATTCGATTTGGACTCCAGATGACAGAGAAGTACCTGAAAGCAAATTTGGATATTAATGAGACTCTTTCTGCACTGCGGACCGGTATTGTAGCACGCGGGTCGGGTATGTATCTTAGCGGATCTGGGATGTTGCTATTGCAAGGTGGTCAGGTGCAGTGGTGAAATCGGGTCTTGAGTTGTAACACCCTGAAAATTTTGAAAGTTTATTTAATGTTTTTTCATGTATGAATGTGTGGATTTACATATAGATGTATATGTATTACTAAGAGGTTTGATGTATAAAGTGTGTGTGTGTGTGTGTATATATATATATATATATATATATATATATATTATATATATATATATATATATATATATATATATATATATATGGGTTGTTGAGAGTTGTGGTGCAGTGATGTATATATAAGTGTATATACATGTTACATAAAGACTTGGTACATTGATGCACATACTAGTCGACTAATAATCAGGGTAGTCGACTAGTGAAGAGACCAGTAGATGTGTATTTTGTATTTGAACCCAGTCTAGTCGACTAGCAGCCTAGACTAGTCGACTAATAGCCTCAATAAAGACTTGTGATACCAGACTAGTCGACTAATCAATCCTATTAGTCGACAAATAGATCCACAGAGAACCAAACTTTGTTTAGTGATGTCAGACTAGTCAACTATATTAGTCAACTAATACAACCGACTTGATACGCTCTAGTCAACTATTACTTCATACTAGTCGACTAATGACCCTTAACAAAAACTTGTCATTGTCGGACTATGACTAATCATTTCTTCTAGTCGACTAATTGAGCCGACCTACTGGTTGTTAGTTGACTAATGATCTCAGTAGTCGACTAATCTGGGCGGCAGAGCTGTGTTCTGATTGGATCCCAACTCTGTTTGGTCTACCCTATATATATATATATATATATATATATATATATATATATATATATATATATATATATATATGTTGAGGGGGGGAATGAATTCTCTCATGTTTTCATTTGCAAAACTCTACGTTTTGCGCCTCCTTCTTTCCACTTGATCGAGCCCACTCTAGAGAGAGAAAGAGAGAATGGCTAGAGAAAGAGGCTAGAGAAAGAAGATTGAAGAACTTGGGGATTTCATCTTGGTGAGAAGACCAGTTAGGAGGAGCTCCCTATCACCGCCACCTTTGAGCCATTATTTTCTTTGCTTAGCGAGGGAAATCTTCCTCCTTTGGTTGCCTCTTCTCATGTTCTTGATGTATAGGGTTTCCATTAAGGGTGTAGGTGTGACCTTGTAGTTGGTTATCATGCTTAGACTTAGTTAAGTTAAATATATGTGCATCTTATAATTAGTAGATTGCCTATATGTTAATATAGAAGATGTAGATTCATAAAAATAGGATTTTTATGAGATCTAGGTTATATAATAATTAAAAATATAATTTCTATTACATTGACATGTTAATTCAAGGAAATAATAGCAAATTCATCTTTGATTCATATGGTTGCGTTCACATATATTTGGGCTTGCTAGATTCATAAGAAAACTGTTTATGAGTTCTAGGGATGACGAGTTGAATTCTATATTTTAGAAGCATGAAAATTCATTTAGTATGATTAATCGAAAAGAAATACGTGCTTTGTGTGATGTGTGAATGAAATTCATATTTTATATATGATTGTTCATATGTTATGTTTTGTATGGAATGGTGTATTTTGATATTGATGTGTATTTGTATTGTATACATTTGAGATTACAAGGAAGACACAAGTCCGTATACCTATGTGTTGTATTCATTCGTGAATAGGGGGATGCGAATGATAAACATGAATGATTCCATTCATAGGAGGATATTCGTGGGTGGGGGCGAACGCGAACGATGCTATTCGTAGGCGGGGGCGAATGCGAACGACTATCTTCGTAGGAAAGGGAGAACATGAATGATTATTTGTTTATATGATGATTTATGATGTTATGGATATGATGATTAATTGAGATTTTATGCTTTGGCATTTGAGACTGGCTGGGTATCTAGTATTGTCTCGTGCATATTCACATTGTTCATTGTAGCATACTATGCTTAAGGATACCATATTTCTTTTCTTTGTTATTTTTTTCCTGATATATGTAGACCCCTCTAAGTTGCCTGTTCGACCTTGTACTGAGTCAGTCTTAGGATCATGGTCGAAAGGTACCCATTTGAGGATATACATGTTAGCATTCTAACGCCTATTGATTATTATTTTTCAGGGTGTTCGCAGGGTGTGTGTAAAGGCGCCGAGTGACAGAAACATTGATGTCTTTTATCCTGTTGATAGGTAGATAGAGTGCTATATAGGGAGTCTTTCTTTTGTATTCATGTATCCACGTAGAGACTTTTCTATATTTGATGTTGGATGTTGTATTCATATTTTGGTTTAGATCTGTATCCTTATGCTAGGAACCCTTTGTATATGACTTGAGACCTTTACCCCGAGTGGAATTTCTTTTATATATGTCATACAGTTTCAATTTCTACCTATATGATTTGACTCCTGTCATATATCCATATTTGAACTGCCTGAGTTATATATCATATTATAACGGTTCTAAATTTTCTGCCAGACTGTGGCCTGATAGACTGTAGCCGGTGGGTGAAAATTTAGAGGCGTTACAAGTGGTATTAGAGTTTTAGGTTCAAGTGTCCTAGGGATCATAATCTGTGTCTGAGTTGGAGCAAGTATAGGATTCATTGAGTGTAGAATCCACGATATTATGAGTCCGAGTGATTGTATTGTGTTGTTGATTTCAACAGAGTTGAAATCTGTTTGATGTTTTGGGTGACTTACAATTGATTGAGCGATTCTATTTTATTTGCATTATCGCATGCATTAGATGTGTGTGATAGCTACGTGGGCTTTGCATGTATGTATGGACATGTGTATGGACACGTGTAATTTTTCTGTTTGTTTGTTTTGTTGCTTGCATATGACGCATGGGATAACCATGTGGCTTTGCATGTGTGCGTGGGTACGTGTATGAGAGCGTGTGATATAATTACTTGTTTGCATCCGTGTGTGTTCATTGTTTGTATTTAGGTATTGAATTAATATAGATCATGTATACATAGCCTATAACTGCGCGAGACATATGATATCTACATGAGAGTTTTCTTATTTGGATTATTCCTTCGACGTATCAGTTTCGTGCAATTAGAAGCCAATATATACATAACTGTGTTAACCCATCCTGTATTGCTTTTATTCTATATGCTTGTTTATTGATTTTTATGGTAGTTGAATTTCGGAGACGAAATTCTTATTTAGGTGGGGTGAATGTAACCCCTGAAAATTTTGAAAGTTTATTTAATGTTATTTTCATGTATGGATGTGTGGGTATGTAAGGACTTGAGTTACCATCTCAAAAAACTAGCCTTATAGGTGTAGCCCAAATTCTTGTATACCCAAGACTATCCCCATGTTTAGCCGATGTGGGACTATTTATTCGCACAAATCCCACAATCTCTCTCGAATAAAGAGTCTCCCTGCACACCTGGATGATCATCTTCACACTTGGAAGACATATGGTCCATCGAGATCGAGATCGAGATCCTCTTCACTGCGTTGAGACACACGCCTTACGTGAAGCAGGATTTCAGCCTGTAACTCCTCTTCACTGTGTTGGTTGTGCACACCTTTCATGAAGCAGGAGCATTGCTGCCAAATCATCGAGAGCCCAACTAGCTTTACAATGCCCTTTTACCGTGCCTTCCGCAAGCGCCCGCGTCTTTGCGTCATAGGGGATCGAACATCACCCACACACACGACTAAGTTCGGGGCATGACTCTGATACTACTTAAAGGATTTGGGGTACCATCCCAAATGACTAGCCTTCTAGGTGGAGTGGCCCAAATCCTTGTATACCTAGCACCATCCCCATGTCTAGCCGATGTGAGACTATTTGTTTGCACAAATCCCAATAGGATATACATATAAATGTATATGTATTACTAAGAGTTTTTATGTATAAAAGTGTGTATATATATGTATGTGTATATGTATATATATAGGTTGTTGAGAGTTGGGGTGTAGTGATGTGTGTATAAGTGTATATACATGTTACATAGAGAGTTGGTGCAATGATGCACAAACTAGTCGACTAATAATCAGGGTAATCACTAGTAAATGTTAGCCCGGAGGCTTTCTCTAGTTTTGATGATGATTAACTCATGTAGTTATGTTTACTAATAATCTTGTGATTTTAAGTTTCAGATCATTTAGCAAGATATTAGTTGGTGATTAGCTTCAATAAGGAGTTTAGAAGTTTTTCATGGTGATTCCCGAGCTCGAGCGTCAAGATCATTCATAGCCATGCTCGTTGGATCACGTTTGGGATCGAGTCGACTTGAGATGGAAGATCATCAAGAAGACTTAGGTATCCTAGTTTAGGTTTGTGTGTTTTAGATCCATATTGTAAAGCTTAAAATAGTTGATATGCTCAAGTGCACAACACACACGTTTTATGATTTTTCGGTTTTTAGTTTAAGCGATATTTGTTTTCATGAATAGATTGATCAAAACAAGTTTAATTGGTTTATGTATAGTAGATTCATTCTATACATGCATGCTTAACTTTTAAACAAACTTATTTTGACTTTCCTATTCATGTGTTGAAAAATCCAAGTTTGATAAAATACAAGTTTTGGTTTTTGGTAAAAATGTTAAAACACAAAAATGGTTTCATATGCTTGATATTTGAGTTAAAATTTTATCACATATTTATATATCAATGCAAAATGTTAAAACTATTTTTGGATTTTTTTACAAGACTTAAAAAATTTTAGAAATATTTTTAACATGTGTTTCTGACCCAGAATAGTGGCTGACAGGCTAGGTCGGCCGACCGCAAGGTCGACCGCCAAGGGCCAGTCGACCGTTTGCGGTCGACCGACGTGCACAGCCTGTGCACGTCTGGCAGACACAGGGCCGGCCGGCCGGCCGGACCGGAGAGCTCTGCTCTCTGTATCTGGCGGTCGGCCGAGTCGGTCGACCGGGATGGCCCAACGGTGATAATTATGACCGTTGGCGGTCGGCCGGGCCGGTCGACCGCAAGCCTGTCAGGCTGACAGATCAGCGTAACGGCTAGTTATCTATTGGGGCTATAAATACCCCATTTCTTCATGGTTTTAACTAAGATTTTCTGAGCTAATTTTTCCCCATTCTCTGGTTTAAAAAAAGTTTTCAAAAGAGTTTAAAGAGCAAAAAGATCAATCTTATTTGTTTTAAGTGTTTTGTTTATTTCAAAGAAATTAGTGTTTTGGGAATTAGTTTTTTATCTAAACTTCTATATCTTTTTGGTATTTTCCCAAGAGAATTTCTTTGATCAAAACACTTGTTTTTTTCCACACTTGAGCTATCTTCTATCCTAATCTATTTAGGATCTTTGTTTGTGGAAAAAGAAAAGAGGTTTGTGGTTGAGACATACCACTTGTTGTAAACCCTTGATTTCTTGTGTTGCTCCCTCTTTGGTGGAGGTTGAGGTTGTTGTATTGGGTTGGTGTTTGCTTCCTCTTTGGTAGAGGTGGAGATTGTTGTTTGCTCCCTTTTGTGTGAGGCGGAGCTTGGTGGTTTGTAACCCTCTTCAGTAGAGGTATTGGTTGTTGTTTGGCTACGGGCCTACCCCTCAGTTGTGAGGCGGTGTTTGAGAGTTCGGTACTCCCTTGTTGTAAAATTCTTCTCGGTGAAGGTTCCCTCGGTGGGAGTCCTCGGTGGACAAGATAGTGGATTAGAAATCCTTCTCGGTGAAGGCGGGGACGTAGAGCTAGGGGCTCGAACCTCGAAACATATCTTTGTGTTTGCGTTTGATCCATTGTCTCTCTAACTCTCTCTCTTTTATTTGTGCATAGCATATTCATATTGTCATATCATTCATACTTGTGTTGTGCCTTGCATTGTTTCATATTGTTCATCTTTATATGCTTGGCTTGCTTGTGTGTGTGCCTCACTTATACTAACCACAAGAGCTTCATATAGTACCTCAACCCTTATCTAGGGGATCAAGAGGAGTTAGTCCAGAGCCCTTCACGGGGAATTCGGCTACACTTGTGTGTTGTATTAAGTGTGTTGCAAAATTTGTTTTAACTTCCGCATTTAGCGCATCTAGTTTCTAGATTAGCATAATCACCTATTCACCCCCTCTAGGTGGTTTTCAATTGGTATCAGAGCCTACGCTCCTGATACTTTAGGCTTAACATCCTAGGAGTGAGATCCTTGTTTGCTAATCTCCATTTGCATTTGCTTGTTTGCACACATATTGTTTACATCCATGGACTTCATGACCCCACCTATGTTTGACCCTTCCAACATTCTTGTTTGGAAGACTAAGATGTCCATTTACCTCCAAACCCTAGGTTATAAGATTCACCTTGCCATTACCAAGGAATCCTACCTTAGTGATAGCAAGCATATAGGAGCCAATGCACAAGCCCTTGAGGCCATTAGAAGCACGCTACCTAAAGATTATCTTATGCATGTTTCTAATCTTGATTCCGCTTTTGCAGTGTGGAACAAGTTGACAACAACCATCACCTCCAAGCTTCAATTGCCTATCCAACCGGAGGAGTCTAGTGGAGAATCCGACTCACAATGTTTAATGATCCAAGGGAATGACTCCCTTGAGGTACAATCGGAAACTCACTAGATAGTTTTGATTCTAGTTCTTCATATGATGATCATATTGATGCCCATGCTTTAAATGAAGAACTTTCAATAGTTTGTGAAAAATTAATTGAAAAATATAAGGTTTTGAAAAGAAAATAAAAGAAAAAGAAAAGTTTAGGAATTGAAAAGAAAATAAAAGTTTGCATTCTAGACTTGACAAGGTTTTGCAAGAGAAGGTTGAGGTCTATAATGAAAGGGATTCATTGAGATCTCAACTAGACCTTGTACTAAAAGAAAATAAAATTTTGAAAAATAAAAATGATTGTAATGATGTTTTGAATAATAATGATGTTTTGTCTTCAAAAGTTGAATTTGTTTTAAAAAAATGATTCTTTGAAAAGAGAAATTGATTTTATTTCAAAAGAATTAGAAATTTGTTTAAATAAAAATAAAGCTTTAAAAAATGAGTCTACACATATTTGCCATACTAGGGTAGTATCACACATTTCATCCATTGCATGCCACACTTCTTCTTTGATTAATAATGATATATCTTTGCTTAAGAAGAGTGTAGATTGTTTGGGCTCCACTTTTAGCCAATGTGTAGTGGGTCATACACGTTTGGAAACTTTGTTTCGAAAGAAACAAGTTCCAACTATTATGCATGCACACCCTCCACGGCATACACATGCTCCTCACGGACACCATCACACATTGTATGCTCATGTGTACACTTGTACACATTGTGGACGTAAGGGCCACCTTGCTAAATTTTGCTTTGATCGTATACATGATTGTAATTTAGCAAATAAATTTGTTTAGGTTAGAGAAGGGACTAACCCCCATGGACCCAACAAGATATGGGTACCAAGACCACCCCTCGTATTTTTAATATAGGTGTGGGCTCTCGCATGACGTGAGAGTATGGGTACCTTGGAGTGGATGCGTTCCGTGCTTAAAGGAAACTATTTGGATGCATCACTTTCAAGGGAAGTTTTGGTGGAGATGACCACCTTGGTTTGGAGTACTAGAGAGGTGCCTTCATTGGTTTTGGTATCGAATATCTAACTCCTTATTTATGTTTGCATGCTTCCCATGTTTATCATTTGTAGCATGATTTATTGTTTTGAGATTATTATGAAAATGCCATGATTATTAGACCATTGACATGCATGTATAGCCTTTGAGACACCCATGTTTAAAATGGACTATTATTTTGTGTTCTCGTATATGTTTAGCTATCATGTTTATCATAGCTCTAATAACATGTGAATTTACATAATAATCATGTTTATGTTTATCATGTTGATCTTTATCTTGTTTTATGCCTAATGATTTGAATATATGTTTAAATGTTAGTTTTCATTAAGACTAGGATTTATACCTGTACATATAGTGGGTCACAAATAAATCTATATATGTTTGTGCTTGAATGCTTATTTGAACCCATTAGATGTGCTAGTATAGTCTAGTTTTGATGATCCATACATTTTAAACTTGTATTCCCATTTTGGTTTTATTTTCATGATTATGTTTAAATTTCATGTATATGTCTATTTTGCCAAACTTTAAGATATACATGTATACCCCTTGAGTCATTTGCCTTTCATGCAAATCTATATATATATGAACTCAATTGTGTTTAAGGATATGTATGTATACTTTTTGTGTTGACAAATCATACATATACCTTGAAATGAAATTTGTTTTAATGGAATTTAGTTTTTCATGTTTCCATGTGTTTTTGTTTAACTTCATGTATATGTCTATTTTATCCAAATTATTATTATACATATACATCCTTTGAGCCACGTGCCTTCATGCATATATCTTTGTGGACTCGTTGTGTTTGGATATGTATGTATACTTTAGTTTGTATAGGACATACATAACCTTGAAGATTAAATAAGTTTTGATGATTTTCATGTTTTCATGTTTCAAGGAATATTGAGCTTATTGTCCATCTTTCATGATTATGATATTCACATTGTATTTGTACACTCACATTTATTGTTTACTCATGTGTTTGTTTTCATGAGTCATATTTATGCTTAATTGATTATGAGTGTTGACTATTTTGTGAATTTCATGTTTATGAAAAATAATTTTGTTTTATTCCTTGCTTTAAGGATTTCGTACTAGTTTACAAATTTTTCATATAACTAGTTGCGATATTCTTCATTTGGTAGAGTTTTTCAAACATACTTTATTTTTCAAACCTATTTTTTGAAAACCCCTACCATCTACGGGCGGACGGATGGGAGATCATGCTCATGTATGCTTATATTGAAAATCATTTTAAACTTGAACATGATTGGGTGGTAGTTATATGAGATATACACTTGATCATTATTGTTGTTTCAATTGGTATCATTGAAATTCTTTCAATTGGTATCAATTTTGACCTTTCTTGTATACTCATATATGTTTGTATGTATGTATGTTTTTCAAATCCAATAGTATCAATTTCGATTGGTATTAAACTTTTCATACATATATATGTTTTATTTGTGCTTATTATATCCCTATATCTTTAAGCACAAAATTTTGTTTATGCTAAAGCTTGAGCTTCAACTTTGTTTCAATTGATTCAATTTTCAATTGGTTTCTTAAACAAGCTTATGCACGTGTTTTAGTTGGTATTTCATAAAGGGGGAGAATTCGATTTCCATATTTCAATTGGTATTTGTATTTCTACTCCCTTACTTTATGATAGAAAATAAAAATTTCAAATTGATATCATATACTTAAAAAGAAAAATTACTCTCTTTTGATATCAAGATGTTTATGATTTCAATTGGTATCTCAAAATTGTGTTTAAAGAAAATACTCAAAAGTTTTGATTTGTATTGCCTATATGCAAGGAGAGCTTAACATCTCTTCTACATATAGATTCATGTTGAGTGTATCTTGTATTGAGGAGTTTGACATCTCTTCTTTATGTGATACACGTGTGTAGGGGGAGCTTCACATCTCCTCTTATGCATTACATAATATGCGTTATGTGAATTAGGGCTTGTCATCCCTCTTTCATATAATGCATATATGTAGGGAAGTTACTTTACCGTCTTCCTCTTCATGAATATATATCACATATGCCATTTGTTGATTGATCTATGTTTACTTTCAATTGGTATCAAGATGCTTTTTTGACATATTTTCAATTGGTACCTTAATTGATTGTCACCCCTATTTGGTTTTTGTTTTTGTTTTAGACAAAAAGGGGGAGAACATTGTATTTATTAACCCTTTATTGATTCATTGTTTCGAACAAAAAAAAGGGAGAAAAATTTATTGATTTAGTTTTGCTTTTACCCTTATTGATGATTGTTTCTTTGTATTAAAAAGGGGAGAAGATTTTGTTTTGTTTTGATTTTTACCCCTTTGTTGATGATTGACAAAAAGGGGGAGAATTATTTGAGAATTTAACATGCATATAAAACTCAAAATCTTTCAAAATATTCATTGGAACATGTTTTATATATGCATATTTATGTTTTGCATATATTAAGTTT
The DNA here is from genome assembly GCA_038442645.1 of Agave tequilana. NCBI lineage: Eukaryota > Viridiplantae > Streptophyta > Magnoliopsida > Asparagales > Asparagaceae > Agave > Agave tequilana. The sequence continues at coordinate 14,984 of JAVJIF010027502.1, forward strand.
AATTTAGTTTAATTTTAATTGGTATCTAAAGCATGTTTTGTTTTTGAACATTTCATTGGGTATCTAGAGCCTTTTACTGTTTATGCATGATTATGCATCATTTATTGTTTATTTGTTTATGCATGAGTTAAGGGGGAGCTTCTTTGAAGCTTAACTTTAATCCATGCATATATAACTCCATGAGTTTTGTCATCATCAAAAAGGGGGAGATTGTTGACCCGGAGGCCTTCCTCTCTAGTTTTGATGATGATTAACTCATGTAGTTATGTTTACTAATAATCTTGTGATTTTAAGTTTCAGATCATTTAGCAAGATATTAGTTGGTGATTAGCTTCAACAAGGAGTTTAGAAGCTTTTTATGGTGATTCCCGAGCCCGAGCGTCAAGATCATTCATAGCCATGCTCGTTGGATCACGTTTGGGATCGAGTTGACTTGAAGATGGAAGATCATCAAGAAGACTTAGGTATCCTAGTTTAGGTTTGTGTGTTTTAGATCCATGTTGTAAAGCTTAGAATAGTTGATATGCTCAAGTGCACAACACACACGTTTTATGGTTTTTCGGTTTTTAGTTTAACCGATATTTGTTTTCATGAATAGATTGATCAAAACAAGTTTAATTGGTTTATGTATAGTAGATTCATTCTATACATGCATGCTTAACTTTTAAACAAACTTATTTTGACTTTCCTATTCATGTGTTGAAAAATTCAAGTTTGATAAAATACAAGTTTTGGTTTTTGGTAAAAATGTTAAAACACAAAAATGGTTTCATATGCTTGATATTTGAGTTAAAAAGTTATCACATGTTTATATATCAATGCAAAATGTTAAAACTATTTTTGGGGTTTTTTTTACAAGACTTAAAAGAATTTTTAGAAATATTTTTAACATGTGTTTCTGACCCAGAATAGTGGCTGACAGGCCAGGTCGGCCGACCGCAAGGTCGACCGCACCAAGGGCCAGTCGACCGTTTGCGGTCGACCGACGTGCACAGCCTGTGCACGTCTGGCAGACACAGGCCGGACGGCCGACTGGACCAGAGAGCTCTGCTCTCTGTATCTGGCGGTCGGCCGAGTCGGTCGACCGGGATGGCCCAACGGTGATAATTATGACCGTTGGCGGTCGGCCGGGCCGGTCGACCGCAAGCCTGTTAGGCTGACAGATCAGCCTAACGGCTAGTTATCTATTGGGGCTATAAATACCCCATTTCTTCATGGTTTTAACTAAGATTTTCTGAGCTATTTTTTCCCCATTCTATGGTTTTAAAAAGAAGTTTTCAAAAGAGTTTAAAGAGCAAAAAATCAATCTTATTTGTTTTAAGTGTTTTGTTTATTTCAAAAAAATTAGGGTTTTGGGAATTAGTTTTTGATCTAAACTTCTATATCTTTTTGGTGTTTTCCCAAGAGAATTTCTTTGATCAAAACACTTGTTTTTTTTCCCACACTTGAGCTATCTTCTATCCTAATCTATTTAGGATCTTTGTTTGTGGAAAAAGAAAAGAGGTTTGTGGTTGAGACATACCACTTGTTGTAAACCGATTTCTTGTGTTGCTCCCTCTTTGGTAGAGGTTGAGGTTATTGTATTGGGTTGGTGTTTGCTCCCTCTTTGGTAGAGGTGGAGATTGTTGTTTGCTCCCTCTTGTGTGAGGTGGAGCTTGGTGGTTTGTAACCCTCTTCGGTAGAGGTGTTGGTTGTTGTTTGGCTACGGGCCTACCCCTCGGTTGTGAGGCGGTGTTGAGAGAGGAGTTCGGTACTCCCTTGTTGTAAAAATCCTTCTCGGTGAAGGTTCCCTCGGTGGGAGTCCTCGGTGGACAAGATAGTGGATTAGAAATCCTTCTCGGTGAAGGCGGGGACGTAGAGTTAGGGGCTCGAACCTCGAAACATATCTTTGTGTTTGCGTTTGATCCATTGTCTCTCTAACTCTCTCTTTTATTTGTGCATAGCATTATTCATATTGTCATATCATTCATACTTGTGTTGTGCCTTGCATTGTTTCATATTGTTCATCTTTATATGCTTGGCTTGCTTGTGTGTGTGCCTCACTTATGCTTAACCACAAGAGCTTCATATAGCACCTCAACCCTTATCTAGGGGAATCAAGAGGAGTTAGTTCAGAGCCCTTCACGGGGAATTCGGCTACACTTGTGTGTTGCATTAAGTGTGTTGCAAAATTTGTTTTAGCTTCCGCATTTAGCGCATCTAGTTTCTAGATTAGCATAATCACTTATTCACCCCCCCCTCTAGGTGGTTTTCAGTAAAGAGACCAGTAGATGTGTATTTTGAGTTTGAACCCAATCTAGTCTGCTAGTGGCTCAAACCAGTTGACTAATAGCCTCAATAGAGACTTGTGATGCAGACTAGTCGACTAAGATATCCAACAGAGAACCAATCTTTGTTTTGTGATGTTAGAGTAGTCGACTAATATAACCAACTTGATAGAGACTAGTCGACTAATGCTTCATAATTAGTCGACTAATGACCCTTAACAAAAACTTGTTATTGTCAGCTAGTCGACTAACCATTTCTTCTAGTCGACTAATTGAACCGACTAGCAAGTTATTAGTTGACTAATAATCTCAGTCGTTGATTAATCTGGGCGGCAGAGCCATGTTCTGATTAGACTTCAACTCTGTTTGTCTACCCTATATATGTTGTGGGGGCTGAATTCTTTCATGTTTTCATTTGCAAAACTCTAGCTTCTTTGCTTGGCAAGACAAGTCTTCCTCCTTTGGTTACCTCTTACCATATTCTTGATGTGTAGGATTTTCATTAAGGGTAGGTGTAACCTTGTAGTTGGTTATCATGCTTAGACTTGGTTAAGTTAAATATATGTATATCCTATAGTTAGTAGGTTGCCTACATGTTAATATAGAGAGATGTAGATCCATAAAAATAGAATTTTTATGAGATCTAGGTTATATGGTTGTTTAAAATGTAATTTCTATTACATTGACATGTTAATTTAAGGAAGCAGTAGCGTATTCATTCGTTGATTCATATGTGTGCATTCACTTGTATATTGGGCTTGCTAGATTCATAAGAATTTATGAGTTCTAGGAGATGAAGATTGAATTTTATATTTTAGAAGCATGGACATCCATTTAGTATATGTTACGTCTCGCTTCCCAAAATACGTGAAAACGGAGTCGCGACGAGAGTTGGCGACGTATATACGTGAGGAAAATACCCCACGCATATACGCTAAGCCTAAAGTAACCTGAACGAGCTATATAATCACTATGATAAACCAATATAACTGCAATATGACATATAAAGATCTAACACAATAATAGCAGATGAATAAAGGAAAGAAATGCAACTGGATACGATATTAGATAAAATCAGGAAATAACATGAGCAAGAATACCTATAGTCAAGAAAAGAAAGACTCCAGCTCCTCGTAACGCATGTAATCCTCTCCAAATACTTGATCAGTAATAAATAGCCACAAATCTGAATATGCAAATTTAGGGAGTCAGAACTCCTAGTGAATGTGTAAAAATAAACTGGAAAGTACATGTACATATAACATGTGAGCAGATAAAAATATATATATATATGAAAATAAGAAATGGCATGAATAAAGTAAATAAACAGTAATGTGGATAGCACACAGTAGAGCATATGTCCAGTCAGGTATTCAATCAGGTGTCTATCATAATCTATATATCAGGCGAGTAGAGTCAGTCAGTACTAGAGTTAGATGTCCAATCAGGTCAGGTGTAACATCGGGTGTCTAGCATACATACATGTATCAGGAAAAGACAATCAATTACAGTACATTATGAACAGTTTATTATTATTATGTCAGCGAACACCAATTACCACTTGTAATAAACACATCCGATACTATGCCTATCACACGTGACAATCGAGGTCCTAAATTATTAAAACTGATCAGTTGGAGACATTGTCCATACTTTAGGTGGGTCCCGTACATACCCGGGACCACGACCCATACTCCTGGCGCTGAATCAGGCCCTACCGCAATGTAGTCAAGGACATGTATAACATGTATAACAGGAATAAGAACAGGACGGGGTGTCAGTCACCCTCTGGGAACCCTGCAGTGGAACTCTCTTTCGGTTGCACATCCTATATCTTAGGTCCACCTAAAATACAAACGCTGTCTCCTCCATCAATCTCTCCAATCCCAGTATAAGTTATTTAATATCAAGTTATTTCGATTATTAACGATTATTTAATGCACATGTTACCTAGACCACTGGGATAACTCGGTGGGTAACAACGTCAACATGTGTAATCAGGATACTAGTATAACATGATATTAGTATCAGTGAACAGGATACCGGTATACCATGATATGTAACAAGTATAACATGAGAGTGTTGTTACTGTATACAATATTCTCCCAACAATTATGGTAACATGGACATTATAGTTATCAGGTAAATGTCATGTATAATCAGTCAAGTTCTTCAGGTAAATCATGATATTCAGAATAAGTAATGACCTGCTGGCATGAATAGAATAATCCGGGCAAAATATTTAATCAACTCAGATTCTCAAAGTCATCGATATATCCAAGTCTCAATATATAAATATATATACTCATTTATATCCTACCAATCATCATTATCTAATCTTAATTAAGACCATCATACACTCTCACTTCCATTAAGTTCAAACACAAGATTCAGAAATCCAAGTAACTAGTCAATTATGCATATACATGCCATCAGGTAAGGTCAAACCAATCTACGTCTACTCCTCAATCCAAGGTCAACTCTAACTCAATCGAGTCTGCTAACAAATCCAAGTCCAATTTCTCATTTTTTTTAATAAGAATCTCCAAATTAATCAATCATCAATATCTAACCAAACTCTCACCCGTTTTACCATCAATAAGAATAATCAAATCTACTGATAATGTCACTCAGTTATCAACTCGTATAACTATCATCGTGAACCAGTCAAATCCAAGATCTAAATATAATTATAGTTTAAGTTATATCACCAATAGTTTCAATCTTAATCAAAATAATAACTAAGGAGTGGGACATCCTCAAGCTACATGAAATCTAGAAAGTCTCTGTACTGAAATCTCGATATCAATAAACATCATTACTCAAATAATTTATCAGTGAATATATTCAAATAAAATACTTGCAACTAATAATCCAAAATCAGTATTATGTGAGATCAAAATCAAGGTAAGGTATTCATGTAAATCTCAAGTTGAACTCTATGTCCATATATAAATCCAAGCATTCAGATAAATCAATCTTAGGGTAACATCTTATTTAATCCACCCTTATTGTCTAAATGAATTCTCGTCTGAAGTATCATTAAATAAATGTCCAATAAATACCTCAAATAAGTCTAAAAATATGAATCAGGTCAATCTCAATCAATCTAAGTCATAGTCTAAGGTGTATGACAATTAGCCTAGAATCAAAAGTAATAATCCTCCACACATGCAATAACATTGATAAACACTCACATAAACTAACTAAATAGGATGAGCACTCACCGATGTCTCATGAGGAATATAAGTAAACATAAACATATATAATATATCAGATGGTCATGTGAAATGATACAAGTAACTGATAACAACAATAAGAAATGATGCAAGAGCAAACACTCTCAATATCATCTTAGTAAATTTTAGTAACATAATTACTTAACAATATAAAATTATTTATCACAAATTCTTGTTTAACTGAAGGAGGAAAAAAACACTCACAACAAAATTAAATAAAATTGCACAAAGAAAAGAACACTCACCTGAACTCGATCCCAAGTCCAAAACACTGAAATCATAAGGACTCGATAAATCTACATAGTTCATTTCAATAGAAATTATTAGATTTTTAAAAAGATTTTTACTTGAGAGTTATAAGGGGTTTTAATCTTGATTAATTAGTTTGGGGTTGGGAATATGGTCCTCTGAGTCTAAGAATTTAGTAGGTTTAGTTTAAACCAATTTCTAATTTTTGTTAGATTTTTAATAGATTTTAAACCATTAAAATGCTTAACGGGTTTAAATTTACCATTAAGGAAAAATGGCTTTAAAGTGGGTGATTTGTGTTAATTCATGCTGCTATTTATCTAAATTTTTTTATCATAAAAAGTAGAATTATTGTAGACTAGTGTTTATATTTTTCTCCATTTTTTGATATTTTTAGCAAATTATTTTAATATGCAATTTTCTCTCTCTCTCTCTCTTTCTTTTTTTTTTTATAGATATCCAGCAGCCCAGGCCCGGCCCAGGCCTGGTTCAAAATTTCTTCTTTTTTTTGTTAACATTTCCTAAGGCCTTGTGCTGGCCTAGCCGGCCTGGCCCGGGCCAGGCCAGCTGGGCCGAGTCGGGTCGGGTCGGGCCAGGCTAGCCTTGCCTAGGCCAGTGAATCAGGTCGAGCTGCTCTCGGCCTGGCCGAGAGCAGCGGCCAATTTATTTTTTTTGAAATCTTTTGCTATAAAAATTTCGGAAAGAATATGTAATTTAAAATATGGGTTGGTATATCCTCACATGTATTTTAGTTGGATTTTAGATTGAGTTTTGATGTCTAAAAAAATATTCATGGAGATGATGGTAGAGACATGATTTTTAATAAACTATTTATATCAAATAAATTTTGAAAAGTTAGATTACTTGGATTTGATCTCTCCCAGCATGTTCCTTAATTTCTGCACTTCGAGATTCCTTTTCTTCATGCTCCGCTTGAGGAGAAAAGAAAGGAGGTGGGGAGAGTTGGGTCGTAGTTTTTTTTTTTTGAGGTAGAAAAAGAAGTAGTTTAGGCTTTTTATAGAGCATTAGGAATTTTTAAAAAATCAGAATTTCAGTTGGGTTCAACTGCTTGACTGAGTAGTTAGGATAAAATTAATTAAGGTTATGATTTTGAAAATAAGATTTAAATTTGGGTAAGTTAGGATAGATATGATTATTTTTAGGATTTAGATTAGGATTAGTTAAGATTTATGAAAAGATTTGATAAGATAGGATTTGGATTAGGAATGGGTTTTGGGTTATAGATAAATAAGTATGGGGAAAATAATCAAGAAGGAAAATAATAATTCAGGCAATAATATTAATAATAACAATGGTGATAAATAATAATAATAATTACCATGTAATAATAGAAAATAATAATAATTAAAATCCTGATAATAATACTCCAGTAATAATAATTTATAACAATAATATCAATACATAATAATAATATTAAAAATAATAATAGTTAACAATACTACTAATAATAATAATTAAATAACCATAACAATAGCAATAATAATAATAAATACTAATAATTAAAAAGAGATAGTAGTAATAATAATAATAAAATTTTCAACATTAAAAATATTATCTAATAATACTTGGTAAAAATATTACCATTAATAATATGACTAAAACAATAAAATAAGAATAATAACAATATCAATATTAACAATAATAACTACAATAGTAATAATAGTAACATAGTAATGGAAAAAATACTAGCTAGTAATTAAAATGATATTACTTAATAATGCTAAATATAAATATAAGGCCAAAAATACCATTTACTATCTTCAAATAATTTGTACTATAAATCAAGTTAATATAATAATAAAATAGCTAGTAAAAATAAATAAATACTTTAAAAAATACAGTATTTTAGATCAGGGATATTACATTATGATTAATTGAAAAGAGCTACCATGCTTTGTGTGATGGGTGAATGAAATTCATATTTCATATATATGATTGTTCATATGTTATGATTTGTATGGAATGGTGTATTTTAATATTTATGTGTATTGTATACATTTGTAGTTGCAGGGAAGACACGAGTGGTATACATATGTGTTATACTTATTCGTGGATGGAGGGGATGCGAATGGTATACGTGAATGATTCCATTCATAAGAGGGGGAACGTGAATGATGCCATTCGTGGATGGGAAAATGCGAATGATGCTATTCGTAGGTGGGGCGAATGCGAATGATTATCTTCATAGGAAGGGGAGAATGCGAATGAATATTTGTCTGTATGATGATTTATAAGTTATGCAATGATGATTAATAGAGATTTTATGCCTTGGCATTTGAGATTGCCGGGTATTCAGTACTGTGCCGTGCATATTCACGTTGTTCATTGTAGCATACCATGCTTCTTTTCTTTGTTATTTGTTTCCTGATATATGTGGATCTCTCTTAGTTGCCTGTTCGACATAGTATTGAGTCAGCCTTAGGATCATGGTCGGAATGTACCTATTTGAGGTAGACTTGTTGGCGTTCGAACACTTGTTGATTTATTATTTGTCAGGTTGTTCGCATAGTGTCCGTAGAGGCGCCAAATGACGGAGATATTGGTAGTTATCTATTCTGTTGATAGGTAGATAAAATGCTCTATAGAGAGTCTTTTCTTTTGCATTCATATATCTATGTAGAGACTTTTTTGAATTTGATGTTGGACCTTGTATCTATATTTTTTTGATTTAGACCTTGTATCCCCATGTTGGGATCCCTTTATTCATAGTGAGATTTCTTTTATATATATCATGTAGCTTCAATTTCTACCTATATGATTTGTGTCATATATCCATATTTGAACTGCCTGAGTTATGTGTTATATTATAACGGCTCTAAATTTTCTGTCTAGCCTACGGTTTGATAGGCTGTAGCCTGTGGGTGAAAATTTATAGGGGCATTACATGAGTTGAAGCCCGATTGCTAATCGGGTTAGGATTCCTCTTTAAGTAAGATGGGTCGGGTCATGTTCTAGTATGAACCCGATTTGGAATCCAAGGTCGATAACAGCAGCGGTGGGAGGAGAGGGGGACAACGGGGATGAGGGTGGTGGCGGAGTCGATGGCAGGCAGAGCGGAGGGTGTAAGAGGTGGAGGAGGCAGTTGTGGGACGGATGTTCAAGGCGGAGCCGAAGCTTGTCGACGTGACGCGACACGAAGAAGAGTTGGTGTCAAGATCTTGAGAGGGTGATGACGAAAGTTTGGTGGCGGCGGCAGCGAATAGGTGAAATCACTCGGAGAGGGAGAATAGGGAAGGTCGGGAAGCTTGGCGTCGGCGGCGGAGTGGTATGGGAAGGAGAAGAGGGTGGGTTGGATTCTTTGACTGTGAGGAGAGGGTGACGATTGCGTGGGCTTTGACAGCAAAAGAAAGAAGTGATAGGAGGGTATGGTAGTGGATTAGGGGTTGGGGGGGGGGGGCAGGGGGAGAGAGGAGGGGCCGGTTTGGTGGCTGGCGGCACACGCGAGGAAGAGGGAGGGGGGAGAGAGAAAAAAGGTTAGGGTTTTTAATAAAGAGATAATTATAGGAATTAATTCCTAAAACACAATTAATCAATCTCACAATAATTTTAATCAAATTCAGCATTAAAAAATTTATTCAGAATAAATGAACCTTTAAATAGGCTTTACAAAACTCAATTTTGAGTCCCTAACCGATGTGGTACTAAACCCAAAATAAAAGAAAACAATTACAAAAACCCAAAAGAATAAAATCAAAAATTACATATTAATTCTGACTACTCGAACCATATCAATGCAAAGTGTCTTTGTCTTCTCCGTGCACGCGTGAGGGCGAGATGTCTGCATCGATTGTTTGCATGTAGAAATCTATGCAAAGCTACCTTCTGTTTTAAATTTTCTTATCAGTTTCTTCTCCACTTTTTGGTATTGATTTCTTAAATTTTCTTATTCAATATTTATAAATATTTTCTTAATTCTAAGTTTGTTTTGGATCATTAATTTTAGATTCAACAAATGTGAAATTTTAAGCTTCTTCCAAATTTTAAGTTTTAAATGCCGTTCTAGCCACTGTGCAACTACGCACTTGAATATATTATTTTTCCAGTTTCTTTTCTGCATGCTTAAACATGTCTGTCAATACAATTTGGTATGCACATGCTTTGATGGGTTTGTGTCAATACAAATGGATCTTATTGACATCCAAACGCATACGAAATGGATTCATAGCTATGGCTGTTCTTATTTGGTCATGATGTTCGTCAGGATATTCTTAGCACTTGTCTTCACCATAGATTTTCTGATCACCTTTCACTTGGATAGTATTCACTTTCTGGATTACTTATTTCGGAAATGGTAGCATGCTTATGCCATTTTGCTCTGAACTTTACATTGTCAAGTGTTTTCCGCCTCATGTTCTAATTCTTTGGGTAATGATATCTAATTGCAGGTACCGAGAATGACAAATGTGATGCAAACCAAGAACTAACTACAATAACATGCCGAGTTCGAGGGGATAATATGATGCCTTTCTTTATCAATCCTGTTTGGGTCACTAGACTTGTTGCTTTGCTGTTCTATCGCCAGAATTATATTATGTTATATTTAGGATGATCAAAAAGATTTTGCTACCTTCTTTGCATGTTTTGCTTTCGAGTTCTATCAGATAAAACTTGATACGTGAAGAATGGTATTATATGTTGGTTGATGTGAATGTTGGACTCATTTATCTTTCAAACATGAATTTTGCTTTAAATTCACATACTGATGCCAAAGAAGTGTTCTGTGAAGCATCACTGCATGTTAAAGTGCAGTGGCTGGTGAATTAATCCAAGTAACATTCTTCCATCCACTCCCATTTTTGTTGGGAGTTAGTTCTGGTGTTACCATTACAAGCATTGCAGGATTCGACAACGCTGATGCTGCCAGGGAATGCGGCAGGGTTCCTGTGGACAGTATGGCCCTCGGGATGGCTCTGTGCACATCAGCATCGTCGGATGTGCAGGCGCAGGTCGCCAACAGGTGCTGTTCCAAGATGCAGCAGGTTGGCCAGAACCTGAGCTGTTTGTGCGATTTGTGCTTTCAGTTCACTGCGAAGAGCGCCAGAGTCAGGCCTGATGTAAACCGTCCGGTCTGCTACAAGTGTGGAGGCAAGTCTTGAGGCTTTTCAAGTAGATTGCCATGTACATTTCATGTTCTTCATTCTTCAATACTAACACCCATCTCTAATTGTTTATACTTTACCTCGAAGAAGTGAGAGATAGAAAAGTGATGCAAAGTTGCGATGAATATTATGCTTCTACTTCTCCTGTAAACTAAATAAGATGCTCTGTAATATGCCATTAACTCCGTATGAAAGCATCAAAGAGTGCTTGTTGCTTTGATTGTGTGCTTAAAATCAGTAGACATGAACTGACAATGGCAACACTCTTTTGAGAACTAGTTATTGTATTAGATTCAGTAAGTAGCTGATCATAAACATCTGCTTGCTATCTGTTCAACTTTCGATATGAACTGTTTACAGCGATATTGAAAGTACACACAGCTCCCCACTCTCTCATTCAGTTATGATTAGAGGTGAGAAGGGGGATAATAAAGTACTAGGTCCCATGCTACAAGAGTTCTCTGTTTCACTACATATAATAGAAACTTATTCTTTATCACTAGATATCAACCCACAGTAAGCTGAACAGGATAAAAGAGAACAGCTTGCAAGAGTGTTTCTTCTTCTTTTGTAACAAACCACAAGTGCTCCATTACTCCTTGTTGTGGAATACTAGACTTACAACTTCTATCTTCAGCAAACTCCCTATGGAGTACCTATTACTGGCATAAACATAAACATAACGATAGATTAGTGAAACATTAAGAAATCGGTAAAACAGCCCTAGAATATACTATGAATCTGTTGAGAAAGTTTTCAGATTTCATCAAACAAATACATCCAGACAAATGGAACATGAAATCTTGTTTCAATATCTGGTATAACAGTTAAACTTGATCATAGATTACAAAATGAAGAAAAGCATATATGTTGAAATCTAGCAAGTAGTTAGATCATCACAAGCTTATTCTTGCTCTTTTCGGGTAATGTGACAATACCCTCACAAGTTTGTCTACCATCCTCACAAGTATTGCCTTGTTAAATATTAGCAAGTATTTCAGAATTATATTGTAGGGTGCAGCAGATCATGTAATATACGAACATAAGTAAATTGAACACAAGAAATGATACATATTAGAGGCTTAGAGCTATAATACCTTCTTCCTATCTAAATGGAGCACCGAGGTCTAGTTGTTCCTTCAATAGTACATGAACCTGTAACAAAAAGAAAACAAAGAATTAAGAGCTAAATCCTCATTGTTTCATCCTATCGCGATCTCATTCCTCAACTGATAGCTTACCTTGCCACCATTCTCCTCTTGAATGTTTAGGATCCGGGTACTCGTAACCATCCTTTTTATCCTTCTTCTCCTGAACATGTTTTTTTATAAAATATATATATATATATATATATATATATATATATATATATATATATATATATAATATAAACAACGTGAATTGATAAACTGAGATATCTTTCAGATTGGTATCTTAATTTTAAGCATTGCTTACATAAGAACTTCCATAAGAACTCCCAGGTTGACGATTTGCTGCAGGCGCATTCGGATAGTAGTTCTCTCGACAACCATAATCCACAGACGAGCTCATCGAGCATGGCACCGAGACCTCACAAAACACAACTGCATTACCGCTTCTCTGGGGCATGCCGTGGCTCTTGCTACCTTTGCCTTGAGAATAACCATATGGAAACTTTCATTGCTATTAATATTGGGATTTTTCAGTTTTGACAATACAGAACAAGCTAAAAGATTAAGGTTCGGTCCAGTTTAACATTGTACATATTTGAAAATTGATATTGTTAAATGCTATATACTATGTATTGATTAGGTGTTCGGATCATAAGTGAGGAAGAAAAGAGAGATTTATATCTACAGATATATGATGAAAACATAAGTCATATATAATAATTACATAAATAAGTAATCTTTTCTAACTATGCTTCATGAATGTAAGACTAAATTAATATAACCAGATCTAATAAGGATAAAAATATACTATTAACAGCTGTTGGAAATAAGATATTATGCCCATTTCATGCTTGATACACTCCTCAAACATGACAATGAAGCTAGAAATCAAAATCATGACCATTTTAGAATATTTTCTTATCCATTAAATACAAATCATCTACCAAATATCTGCATAGCACTATTCTCATTGACGCAACTATTAACAAGCAAAGATCACTCAATTCTAATCTCATCAGAATAATAACAACAAAAAGTGATCATATATATATATATATATATATATATATATATATATATATATATATATCAAGAACCTGCAGCTATACTTTTCGCGGAGTTCGAACTGCTGCTATCTTCATGCCCCAGTTTCTTGCCAGACTCCTGAAAAAACACAAAACAGAGTAAATATGATCATAGTACTAAATTACATGCATGACAGAACCAATGAATACCAAAAACAAAAAACAATCCAAATCAAAAAAAAATCTAAGAATGTAAGAAAAAACTCATCTCCCAAAACCCATCAAAATGATGTCTAAAAAGACCTGTTGTTGTGAATTTGGAGGGAAGAGGTCACAGAGGACATCAGAGAGCTTGGGTTTGTTGCTTGACTGGAAAGTACTTGTCCACAAAGGCCTTTGCTGCCTTCTTGCTGTCTTGTTCCATCTCTCTCAGACTCAAACACTTCTCAAACTCAATTCTCAACAATCACAATACCAATCTCACTTCTTAGAGAGAGAAGAAGGGATAAGGGAGAGACAGAGCAGAGAGAAAAGAAGTTCAAGTGAACACGTGAAGGCCGAGATGAGTTGCTCAACAGAGGACAGAGGGCAGCATTTAAAGCCTCCTCCTCTCCCCTCTCCGCGCAACACCCCACCCCCCCACCCCACCCCACCCCCCCCACACACACACCCCACACCACACACCCACAACCAAACAAAAAAAAAAAAAAAAAAACCACCCTACACACACACTCACCCACAACCAACCCAAAAAAAAAAAAAAAAAAACCACACACACACAGAGACAAAATCCAAATTAAATCCCGAAATATCCTCACAATTATTTCAATTCTCCTCACCCTTTCTTTACTCCACTGTATGTGCACTAAATCCTGGTGTATATACTTAAAATCTTTGTTTCCTTTTTCTGGTTGTTTATTGCCATTTGATGGATTCTCTCTCTCTGTCTATTTCCAAGTCTTCGGTCCAAGTGACACGCGAGCCGCCCAGGCCGACCGCGGTTGGTCTAGGGGCTTTGGCAAGTGACACGTGTGCTAATGGATAACAACGGCCGTAACTCCCTTCTGTTTGGGGATCGGTTGATGCTTGCAATTTGAAATATCACTTTTTAACACGAAGCACGAGTGCCTTGCATCTAGACCCGATCACGATTTGATTCGAATCAGAACCATGGTCGGGGAACCAGAACCGGACTGGCTTGCCTGTTTCACGGTTCTGAACCTAACCGGGACCGACGCCCAAGCAATCGGTTTCGTTTCATTGTTTCAGAGCCGGAGCCGCTCTATTTTTTTTTTTTTTTTTAGCCTAGGCCTGGCCTGACTTCACTAGGCCAGGGTGGCGACGTGGAATGGAAGCGAACGATGTCGGCTAGATCTCGTTCTAGTGCCAATGAACCCCGAAGGAAACCTTCAGGTGAGAACGTACTCAATCCACGAGAAAATTACTCGAATCCACGAGCAAAGATAGATAACTCGAATCCACGAGAAATTGAAGAGAATAAATTCAATTTTATTAATCAAAAGTCGATACTGATGCAGACGGGAAGTGAAAAAAATGAAGGATATGGGCTAGATCTTGTTCTAGCACTAACGAACTCTGAAGAGATCCAGGTAGGGTAACTACACGAATCCACGAGCAAGAACGATCCGAATCCACGAGCCAGAATGACCTGAATTCACGAGCCAAAGAAACAACTCGAATCCAGGAGCAAATATGAGAAAAAACTCAAAAGTTTATTTAATTAAAAGTTGAATAATAAAAATTTAGGATACAATGGCCTTTATATATGCAAGTAAAATAAGAGTATTTCTCTAACTAGAAAACTAAATTAAAGAAACCAAAATAGAACAAATTGAAGTCCAAACGGACCCAGAAAATAACTTCTAATAAACTAGGATATCTTGATACGCAGTAGGTCTGTCGACAGTTGAAGGGAACTATCGACAGGTCTGTAATCCTCTGACTTATGTAAAAGCCTGTTGACAGGCCAAAAGGGTGCTGTCAATAGGTCTGAAAAATTCTTGTCTCTCAGGAAAAGCCTGTCGACAGTCTAAACGAAGGCTGTCAATAGGTCTAGTATTTTGGGTCTGTTGTTTATCTTTCCTTACTCTTTGGTCTCCTACATCAGTCTCTCTCTCTTCAAAATAACTCACGCTCGAGTTCTTATCACTTTGATTTCGCCTGGTCACGGGTGAGGGTACCCTTTTCTTTGTAGATCCTTTAGTCGGTGGAATTGGTCTGATGACAACTCTCTTTCCCTTCCAAGTAAACATATACATGTTCTACCTCCCTTGATGGGTAACATCGACGTCATGTTGCCATGGTCTTCCCAAAGGATATGACACTTGTCCATATTAATAACATCACAAGTAACAAAATCTTGATAGTATTAACCAATGAAAATAGAAACTTGACACATATTCTTTACTTTGATCGTGGGCCTTGCTTGATCCATCCAATATCGTAGGGGTGATTATGCTGCTTTTTCTCTAGTTTCAAGTGAGCTACAAGTGCTTTAGAGACGATATTCTCGCAGCTTTTATTGTCAATGATAAGATTGCAGACCTTATCCTTGATCGAATACCTTGAATAGAAGATTTGTTATCTCTGCATGGTGTCAGGGATCTTTTGGCTGCAAAGTGCTTTCTGAATAACACAAAGGATGGGATCATCATGTTCTTTGATGAAATCAGAATCCTCTGGCTCTGTCTCAATTAGCACATCTTCTTCTTCTTCATAATCTGCTACATTGACTGGCCTCCTCATCGGGCACTCATTAGACCTGTGTCTAAGTTCGTCACACTTGTAACGCTTGCCAACCCCGGGTTTGGTGTAAGGATTATCTTTGCTCTTTACGATCGCAGGGTTTGTTGTTTGTGTCGATGTAAAGGCTTTGGCCGGTGGCTGTATTATTGGTTGACCTGTTGTCATGGAGCTCAATGGGACTCCATCGTTTCCTACGGACTATTCGATTGAGAAAGGACTCCTAAAAGGTGGAGATCTGCTTCATAACCTTCTATCTTCATGGCCTTATTTTAGGCTTCATCGATAGAGAATACGTCATGGATGACAACACATTCTTGAATGGGGTAGTTTAACCCGTGGTATACTTCACAATCTGCTGCTCCTCAGTCAGAAATAAGTCACGTCGCGATGCAAGGTGATAGAACTCCTCCGTGTATGCTGACATAGTTCTCGTACCTTTCCTGCATTGCTCAAATTGATTGTAGAGAATTTGTTGATAATCGGGTAGAAATAATCTGCCTTGTAAAAGTTGCCTCATGCGCCTCCATCTCATCACTGGTTGCTTTCGTTAACGTCTTTGTGAGATTTGCAATTGATTACACCATGTGGCTGCTCCTCCCTTGAGTTTGTATGCCACAAATTTGACTTGCTTCTCAATGGAACATAAGCCATGTCAAAGAATTTATCCACCTCGTAGATCCAATGCAGGAAGGATTATATATCAAGATTTTCGTTGAAAGAGGGGATGTCAACCTTTATCATGCACTCTTGAGGATTTGGGTATCCTCCTTCCCTACCATGATTAGGGTAAGAGATTCTAGTCTCTCTATTGGGATCAGAAAACCCAACTCTCCTATTTGGATTAAGATTAGCGAATCTTTCATGCCTTCCATAGGCTAGACAGTCATCTCCAAAGTCGTCATACTAATAAGTGGGTTGTTAAACTCCTTGTCAGAGAAGTCATCAATTTGGGAATGCGTAGAGGGTATTGATATGGATGATTTGGGGTGGTTGATTTGATACGGTTGTTATTATTGAGTTCTTGGACCTTATGTCTATGGTTGATTCAGAGTGTTGAGCCTCTCTTGAAAATATCCATCCTTGTGGACAGGTTTGGTTGCTTGTCATTGTTTCTGGCCATCGTCAGAGCGTTTGTTGAAGCTTTAATACCACTTGACGCGGAAGGAGAAGCGAAGAAAAACGACGATGCGGGCTAAATCTCGTTCTAGCACTGATGAACCCTGAAAAGATCTTCAGGTAGGGGTAACTACTTGAATCCATGAGCAAAAATGACCCGAATCACAAGCCAAAGGAATAACTCGAATCGACGAGCAAATATGAGAAAACACTCAAAAGTTCATTTGATTAAAAGTTGAATAATAAAAACTTAGGATACAATGACCTTTATATAGGCAAGTAAAATAAGAGTACTTCTCTAACTAGAAAACTAAAGTAAAGAAACAGAAATAAAACAAATTGGAATTCAAAAGGACCCATAAAATAACTCTTAAAGAAATTATGATACCTTGATACGCAGTAGGCCTGTCGACAGTTGAAGGGAGTTGTCGATAGGTCTGTAATTCTCTGACTTACTGTAAAAGCTTGTCGACAGGTTTGAAAAATTTTGTCTCTCGAGAAAAGCCTGTCGATAGTCCAAATTAAGGCTATTCGACAGGTTAAGTATTTTTGGCCTGCTGCTTGTCTTGTCTTGCTCTTTGATCTCCTACATCAGGTACCAAAATAGAGAATACAAAGGCCTATTTATTGGCTTACAATGAGTCCTAATCTATCTATGAAATCTAAATTCAAAATAAAGAAAAAATAAAAATAAAGAGAGAGAGAATTAATCGGAATCTAAATCAGAGCCAAATACAAAATCCTAATCTAAATCAGAATTGCTCATATTCACATGGCGGTCGACCGGACGGTCGACCGCTTGTCTTTTCCTACAATGCTGGTCGACCGGGCGGCCGACCGACTAAAGAGCCTATCTCTCTATTTGAAGCCTGTCTTTTGGCCGGTCGACCGGGGTACAGGTTAATCTTTTCTCCCTTGCTCGGTCGACTGACATCTTGTGTTTGCCTCTCTGTTGTTTGCTGGTCTTCCTTTGTATTACCTGGTCGATCGGGCGATTGACCGGGGCCCTGTCTGGGCTCTTGTTAAGTATGGACTCATGCCCTGCCTTCTTACATTAGTCCCCTCTCTTCAAAAAAACTCATACTCGAGTTCCTATCATTCTGATTGCATAGGGATACAAGTGAGGGCACATTTTTCTTTGTAAATCTTGGAGTAGGTGGGATTGCCCTTATGAAATTCTCTTGCCCTTCTAAGTGAATATATATATATAATATATAATATATATATATATATATATATATAGACACACACACACCACACACACATATATATAGACACACACACACACACACACACACACACACACACATATATATATGAGAAAAATGTATATCAGCTGACGGCTGAGAGACCCTCTCAGCCTGCGGTGACGTGGCACATTATTAGCCACACTAGAAAGGACGCCCACCTATCGAAATAGTTGAAATTACTAAATACCCCTGCGGTAAAAGACAGTAGATCTATATAGTTTATTATATTTTTATATTTTCTGACGTTACTCATTTTTGTCACAATTATCTTTTTAACTGCGACCAAACTGCACAATTTTTTATCAAATCACGAAACTAATTTGAATGCTTCTTTATTATTTTTTTGTTATCTGATTTGAAATTTAATGATTTTTTAATATAGTCGCAGTTTACTTTTTTTTCGCATGAATGTATAAATTATTATTATTTTTTACATATTGAATTCGGACAAGGACTGCGACTATGATCGCAGTGCTTAACAAGAGCAAGTCGTGGACGTTTTTTTTTTGTTTGGTTAAATGTAATAACGGTGACTAATAACTGATAGTATAATCACAGTTTACGTATTTTTTTTTATATATTTTGTTCTTCATTGTGACTGTTATCTGATCCGCCTATGAATTTTAAATTGGTTTTTACATATAGCATGCGATCAAGGACTGCGACTATGGTCGCAGTACTCACGAGAGCATTTTTTTTTGATGATTTTTTTTTTGTGTAAGTTAAATGTAATAACGGTGTCTAAGGACTGATACTATAGTCGCAGTTTACGTACGATTTTATATGTTTGATCTTCACTATAACTTATTGCATGCGAAGTAGGACTGCGACGATGGTCGCAGTGTTTAAGAACAGCAGTTGCAATTTTCTAATTTGTGATATATAGTGAAATATACTGATTTGAGAGCATTGCGATGATGTTCGCAGTATTATCTGTTTATATAATTTATTTTTGGACTACGACCATGGTAGCTGTTTATAACTTTATTGAATGCAAACGATCAAACTGTTTATGACTGGACAGCGACCGTGGTCGCAGTTTCATATGTAATTATTATATAGTACTGCGACCATTATCGCAGATAAGATGCAGAATTAATACCTATACGGTATAATTTATATGTATTTTAAAACTGAAAGATTATTTTACAGATAGAAGTATTTTATTTATAACATAATATGGTGAGAAAGAGACCTTACAAAAAAAGAGCATTAAAGCTTTTAAGAGAAGACAAAATAACGTTGAATATCAGAAGATCAGGAAATCCTAATCCTCATCATTATCACCATCATAAGCAGATTCGTCGTCTTCATTCTCCTGATCTTCCTGTTCATCACTTATTTCCTCATCATCTTCCTGTTTTTGAGGTTTTTTGGTTCATCGATAAACTCTCAGAATGGATCGTCTCTATCAAGCTCTTCGTCCGATCCGTTGCGAGAAAGCGAGCCCATAGCATCAGAGGACATGCTTTCATCAAGCATGTCTCCGTCAAGTGGCAGAGGAATAATGTCCTCCTCACTAACCCACATGAAAACTTCATCATCCTCATGAATAGGATGATCAGTTAAAATATTATTTGATGTAGTGAGATAGTCAAAAGGAGTGAAGTCTAGACTGGTATCAGATTCACTAGAATACCCTGAAGAAAGAGGACCGGTGGGGGATTGATTGAAGTTGAATTCTGAGTGTTCAGAGGAAGAAGATGGGGAAGACATGATTCAAGAATGATTGTTTTTTTTTGGAAGTTTTTGAAATCAAATTGAAAGGAAGAGCAAAAAATATAGTTTTTAGATATGAGATAATATATTAGTTACAAG